>BGPR01009765.1:0-55877 GCA_013235015.1 Araneus ventricosus
TCGCCAGTTAGGGGATACATCCAGCCGATCATTTCGGTCAGCATTCGCTTGTTCGTGTAAATTCCCTTTTAACCGCTGATCAGGATTTAACCATGGATGGTGAATAAAGCCGAATATCTTGTGCTACGTGGGAAACTAACAAAAACTCTTAATGAATATTGCGGCTCGACTTTGCACAGAAGAGATACAATAGCCCGAGGGTTCGTGCGATGGCTGTAACGTTCTAAAGAAACATCTGTAAATGATCGGAAGGTCAAAAGAAGTGGACAAAGAACTCTGTACAGTTCCTACGGGCAGTTGTAATTGCGTGTTGCCCGCTGTTCGACTGGTCGAATTACGACGGCAATAAATCCCCAATGACTGTTCTGGAACGCCGAAACATGGGCCTTGGGTACAGAGCTATTTTATTTGTTTGCTTTGGAAAAGCTTGCTATAGAGAAAGAGTTCTTTGTTTCTCTCCCACACTTACTGGGGGGCTCAAATTGTCTTCTGTTTCACAGAGAAGTAGAATAGCTCTGTGTTCTGTTTAAGGGGGCCCACTTGCCATCGGGTAAGCTGGCAACCTCGCCAGTCCGCCACTGCCGAACAGTCACGAATAAAATGTTTCATGCTCACAAAAACCATCAGAAGAAAAAATTTAAAATAATTTTGCACCAATCCATATCCTTTTATCAGCGCGCTGATAATAATATTAAATTCACTAAATTAGAAATAGTGCTATTAGAATAGTACTAATTCGTTCGTGTTAACGTTTGAATCGATTCACTCTCGATGTCAAAGTTAGCATCTAGCAGCCCGTACCACTGTACGGGTATATGGAATGCTAGGATGTGTTTTGATGTAGAATCGGTTAGATCTGCGCCATATTTTTAATCGTTAGTTGAATGGGCGCTTTAGAAGTATATTTGTATATGTTATTGCATTTAAAATTTCTGCAGAATTCAAGGTTTGTTATTTTATCGAAATTTGCTCATTGAATTCTTTTACATGTTGTTATTTTGATTAAAGTTTCTACATTCTGACTAAAATTCTTGAATCCTTGTTTATTGACCGCTTTAATATGAAACCTTAAGTGCCGCATTTCAGTTTCTGAAAGTGATCAAATAGTGTTTATAATCTTAATTGAATTACAGATGTGGCACGAGGCAAGAAAGCAAGAAAAAAAGATTCGTGGCATGATGGTTGATTACAAAAGAAGGGCTGAAAGGAGAAGAGAATATTATGAAAAAATTGTAAGTAAAACTTCGAATGTTCTCATATTTGATTACATTTTAAATGTTTAATTGTTGAAGACATACTAGAAAATTACTATGTGTCTGTATTGAAGAGAAGAAATAAAATTATTGGATTTAGTATTTATTTCGGAAATTCTGGATGTTAATAAATAGGATAATATTTAGCAGCAAATTGTTTACTTTATCCTTCTCTTAATTATTTTTGAATCTTATAAAAAAATTCGCATGAACTTCGCATTGTAATTATGATTTAAAAAAAAAAACAATTTGTAGTAATTGTTTTGATTTTTGTTTCTAATTTTATCTCTTGGATTATGTTTTAATGTTCATATGAAAATAAATGATTATTAGTAGAAAAAATGTCACTTAAAGGTAGTTATTACGATAAATGAAAATATTTATCTAAATAAAAAAATCAAGACATGAGTGCTTGTTGATATTTTATATGATAGTTCATTGATGCTGTATTTATAGTGGTAGACCCTTAAATACTAAATCATACACCGTAAATGTCATATCTTTTATGTAGTTTTGAAGTTCAGTTGCCTGCCTAGATCCATCTATCTTTTTTCTATATTCTTGAATGTAATTTTAATAGAATTAATTCATGTTACAAGACAGAAATTATTTGTGTTACAAAAAAAGGTTGATATCTACAAGTTGGAACACACCGATTTCATCGCCAAAATGGTAACCTGAGGAATCGAGCGGGTTAGTTCTATTGGCAACCCATCGGCTAGATTGCTTACGTCATGGCAAGCGTTTTGCATGATTTGAGTTGTTTACATACTACGCGGATTTTTAAATAACTTAAAATATTTATTAAATATTTAATTAAATAATAAAATATATTTTAATTAGTATGATTTCAATTTAATTAAATAATAAAATGTATTAGTATGATTTCAATTAGTAAATAAATGACAAATAGAACTTGGGATTTATTTAGTGATGATATATTTTTCCGATCATATAATTGAGAGATTTTTTTTTTTGTCTTGTAATAAAAATCGTTTGCATGGAATTTTTGAAGTTGTACTTGTTTTGAACGCTACTAAGGGCAAATGTTCTGCTGCTAAATTAGAGTAATTAAAAGAAGCTGATTCCGTACATTCACTAAGCTAGCGAAGCTACTAGGATCCCACTTTGCTGAAAGCGAAGCCGCTGATGTTTTTTTTAAGTTAAACAAATTTGCCCGGTGCCCACTTCAGATGCCGCAAGCATCGCGAGCCCTATTTTTCCTGCTTCATTAGAATAATTAAAAGTAACAGATGCCGTACATTCAATGAGCTAGGAAAGCTAGTAGTTCTGTTGAAATTCTACATTTAAAACGGGAGATAGTGCAACGGCAAACCACAAACGCAATGGGTTCGAAAAAAGATTAAACGATTAACTTTTAACTGTGACCGATGGCCGTTTGTTTACCATCTTGCTTTGGCGACTTGGCGCGATGGCGCCGTTTTACTAAGAGTGTGTTCCAACTTGTGGATTTCAACCTAAAAAAGGATGTGCATTGAGGGGGGAAATCAACTGTTACTTTACAGGATGTTTAAAAAATTGTTATATTTTTATAAAAATAATTGGCAAATTTCTATGATTTTAATGCATTAAAATGAAAACAGTCTTAAGATAATCATCTTTTGCAAACAAATTGTCAGTTTTGAGGTAGCCAAGAAATGCAGTGTTTCTGTAAGTTGGTTTCATGTGTCTTTGAGTTAGTGCAACATCGAAAGTCTTAAACATTAGTTATTGTGGTGGAGCATTTTCTTGTCCTTGTTAATTTTGAGGCCATTTTAAGCTGTTGTCTGACCATTATAAAAAGTAATTTTATAAACTAATAGATTTCCTATATTGTTTCTTTCTTTTGTGAAAAATATTTATAAATTTGTTTGGAATAGAACTAGTCTGCTGGTCATTATTTATTTATCCTTTTAATGCTTTTTAGAAGTGATTTTGTGTGTTATTCATGTTTTAGAAACAGGATCCTGCGCAATTTCTTCAAGTGCATGGACGTCCAGCCAAAATTCACCTGGATCCTGCAGTTGCTATAGCAGCTGATAGTCCAGCTACAATGTAATAATTAATATATTTGTAATAGATATAAATTTAAGTTATTTTAATTTCTTGCATCTTCTGTTTAATTTTCAGTAATAAAAATTCAAGTATTTTATTGTAAAGAATGAAATTGTAAAGTTACATGCTTTGACTTATCTTTTTTTATTAAAAGTCAACGAATGAATAAAAGTAGTGTTTTTTAGGTTATAATCATAATATGCTACTTTTATTTCAGCACTATTTGGAAATGGAGATTGTAGACTTCTTTCCAGGAATTTACTTATAAATTGTTTTTATTGATATTTAAGTTTGGTAAACCTGGAGTTTAAGGTGCCGGCCTGTTTCTCGCCAATTCTTGGCGCAATTTCATTTGCCGTCGCCGAATACTGTTTTGGATTCGCAGTGCGCTTTTCAGTGCTCTACTGCGCATGCTTCATTTGAAAAGGAGAGATTGAGCACGCTATGCCTTCGGCATTTCAAGCGTGTCCCGGGCAATTTTTTTTAACTTAAAAAAACATCAGCGGCTTCGCTTTCAGCATAGCGGGCCATTAGTAGCTTCGCTTTTTCATTGAATGTTAGGCATCTATTTTTTTTAAATTCCGAAAAAGAGAATTCCCACATGCAGGTTCCGAGCAAAGTTTTTTAACTTAAAAAAGCATCAGCGGCTTCGCTTTCTGCAAAGCGGGACACTAGTAGCTTAGCTTATTTATTGAAAAGCGAAAACACAGAATAGCATACACAGTTCTGAACCTAAAGTGAATGAAAATGTTCAAAAATGAGAAAAGTGTAGATAAAACTTCACATACCTATTTTAATTGAAAAATTTCTTCTCGCTATTCTTTTTCCGACACTTCGGAGTCATAATCAACAATAGCTGTAGCAAACCGCATGTAATGAAGTGATAAAATCAGACAAAAATCAAACGGAAGAATTCCAAATGATTTTTCAAAAAAAATGAAACCAGAGAATTCCAAAACGATTTTTTAATCAAATTCAATTGTATCAACCAATCACATGAACGGAACAAACCAATCAAAACGAATTTTAATATCGCACCATGCGCAAAACACAGATGAAAAGATCAATTTCCGCGCATGCACAAACCTCGCGCATTAAAAACTGTTAGCCTCCCTCATCGTCAAATGACGTTGAAGGCTCAGCAGAGCAACCATTAATAGCGTCAACGGAATCTTAAAGACATTTTTGGTGTTGGTGTGGAAGACTTCTCAGAAGGCAACAAACATTACTGATGACAAAACATATATTTATGAACTATATACAGATGAGAAACATTTTGGACTGTGAAAGCCTTACGGCAAAAATACACAAACACACCAGTCCTTACAACCTACTGAGTAATTCACAGAGAAAGAATACGCACTTATATTCACCCTTTCTGGGCGATTTACATATTATCAATGCCATCCTGCACACTGGAAAATACCGAAAGAAAATCTGATTAGTCGCTTGTCAGATGACGTCGTATTTCTATCAACAACTTGTTTACACTTCCCACTGTGCGAGATGGCGTCAGCTTGCTTATCCCGAAGTTGATAAGAATTTATTATTCTAATGCCAACAAAAACATCATTGCGCAACCAAAACAATTGTTCTCTCATCTCCGTTCTTGGTGGCAAAGAGTTGGCGATCCTAAGAGGAACGAAGTAAGTGGGCACCGGAAACTCCAGGTTAACCTGAATTGAATTATTTATGACATGCCAACTTTAATCGTATTGAAGACGAATAATGAATATTTGTATAAAGCTTTATTTTGTTTTCCAACAGAAATTTTTTGAGTTTTGCTGCATCATAATAATTTATGATCCTTTTGTGTTCCATTTATTGTAGAAATTTAAGTAGTCCTCCAATTTATGATAATTGGTTAAAAATTCTTTATATAAAAATTATCCATCAGTTATAATTAACAGAAAAAGTTTTCATATTGTTTTGTTTCTGTATTTGCAGGATGCCTTGGCAAGGTCACCCAGATAATTTGATAGATAGGTTTGATGTCCGTGCTCATTTAGATATCATTCCTGAGTACAACCCATCAAAGTAAGTTAATATTTCTGCTATTAATTGGTTTTAACCCCTTTTTTTCTGCCTATATGTAGAATATGTCTGTATGTATTCAGTTAACTCATATATCATCCACTGTTCTTTGGTAGATATGAACATAATAGCAATGTAATAAATTGTGTTCCAGGTACTCAAATATGCATATTAAAGACTTAAACAGGGTGCTTAGTGTCATAAAAAGTGCTTAAAATTGAGAACCATTTTTAAGCACCTTAAAAGTGCTTAATTTTGAAATGTTCCTTAAAAAGTGCTTAATTTTCTCAAGAACTGCGAAAACATTTTTTTTTTTTTTGTTTCCTCAAACTTTTGAATATGATAAATTAAAAGCATAGTCATAAAGCTTTGTTTACTGGATGTATCAAGAATAAAGACCGACAAAAGGGAAGAATTCAGAGGAGGAATCCAGTGTGAGATGGATCTAGGGGTGTCAACACATGTTAAGGTGGTCGTCTAAAGCTTATAATTCACCAAAATCATATCAGTACCGCTAATATGTATTGTTGGAGTCTAGAATTTTGTCAAAAAGGTCCGACATATCACTATAATTAATGTGTGAAACTCCAAAATTCTCAAAATGCTCTTTATATTTTTAAAAAATCAAAAAGCCCAAAATGTTCATTAAATTGCGTTAATTTCTTTTAGTACGTAACGGTGAAGATAGATGGCGCCTTAAGTGCAGGTCAGATATGCTCTTGGACTCTTTCATAGTAATAAAAGCTAATTTTGATCATTTTTGAAGAAAATAAATGCACATGAAGAATTTTAATAATAGTTTGTCAACAATTAAAGATTCTTTTTAATGAAAAAACGGCTAAATTTTTTGAAAACCGATATCTTGTTTTGTGTGTATAGTAATTCGGCAACCCTATGCGGATAACCTTTGAATACAACGATTGGGTCTCTTTAGAACGTGAAGAGTCCCTCCCTCCCATCTGCCGCGTAATTGCATTCTTCTTTCCAAGGTCGAAATTAAGCTTAACAGTTCCTCTACGTGTGGAAGTTCATTGCATTTTTTTTTTTTTTTCCTGCTGTAGAGAAGGAGATTCCTTCGTTTCTGCTGCTGCACTGTGACTAACCAGATTTCTTTTGTAGTGCTCTTATTATATACGTTAGTTAACTCCGTCTATCTCGCTGTCTATACACTTGTAATTATCATCAATAATAAATTTATTGATTGAAATAAGATGTCAAGATTTGATTAAATATAATGTATAGAAGATTATTTTTGATAGTTATTCTAGCATTTGTGGCTACTTATATAAATTATTTTCTTGATTGAAACTAATAATCATATCCCCTTTTCCAAAGTTGCGATACAATAATGAAGGACAAAAAGTGCTATTTATTGAAAGTGTAAAACGATAACTTTACCCTTGGGTACTAAACTCAAAAGAAAAAGAAAGTAAATATTTATCACCGAAATAAGAATTGTGCTTACAAATAAACACAGCGACAGAAACACAAAATTCTTCTCCATGCAAATAAACATTTAATAGAGCTTAAAGAATGATTACAATCATACTAAAATTATTAAATAGAATCATACTAAAATTATCAAATACAATTTTTTAATTTTTCCATATTTTTAAATGCAGTAAACATTTCTAGATCCTTTTTTAATTTGCTAGAAAATTTAAAAAATATTTACATTTCATTTTTAATATGGGTCATTTCGTGCTGTGTTTAAAAATTAGATATACACCAATTATGTGAATATTTAAATTTTACTTATTTTTTTGTGGACTCGAATGAATCTACCAAAACTGTAGGAGAATAAGTAAACTCTCTCTATTTATGTATTTATAAAGAAAAGCGGAAACATATGACATTTTTATGAAAAGCATCATGACCGAGCTTATTTTAATTCTACATTTACTTGTTTGATATCATTATTTTCAGAATTTATCTAATTTCAGCACAATACTTTTAGAATATCAAAATTTGATTACATTTTAAAATTTTGAGCCAAAAAGTAGCGAAATATTATTTACACTTTTTGTTGCTGCATGTAAACTTGGCATCAATGAATCGATGAAATTCGTTCTGATAATATTTTCTGAAGTTATCACCATAAATAATCGAAATTACAAGATAAAACGATTATCAGTGTAATAATACTGGAGTTTCGAAATTACTCTGTGTCTGCTCTGTGTTATACTGTTGTTTTATGCAAGATTGATGTTCAATTTTTAAGCTACACGAGGGCGGTTCTGGAACGGATTTCGTAATTTTAAACGTTCCATTTTAAATGTACCATTCTCCAAACTTCCACTCCACACTAACATGAGGATATTATTTTCTGCTATAACTAGCAAGCATTGACTCTAGAAATAATCGAAATTTCAAGATAAAGGAACATCAATGCTTGATTTCCAACTTACTCTTTGTCTATTCTCTGTTATAGCGTTGTTTTATATTAGATTATCATCAAGTTTTTAAGCTATACGAGGGCAGTTTTGGAACATACCTCGAAATTTTAAATGTTGACCAGATGACGAGACCAACTGAGTTGTCACGCCATTCTTCAAACTTCCACTTCACACTAACGAATAGTGGTCCAGTTTCGGTTTGTAGCGCGACATATATCGAAATTTCGAGGTAGGCAAATAGCTTTAATTTCTTGAGGGTCGGTAGAGAACCGCTTGGGACCCTGAAAACCATAAATTGTTTTATGTAAACACGCAGTCTTAGGAGGGTTCACGGAATGAGCTGGGGAGAATCTTTCGAAGACTCGAGTCTCGTTCCTGTGAGACTTCGGATTTCGTTCTGTAAAGTCTTAAGTTGCTCTTTATCTATCTAATTTGAGATTTTTCATGATGTCTAATTCCAACTCGGGTAAATGACATCATTTTTTAAAGATTATTTTATTATTTTCCATTTTTTGTGACTTTTAAAAGTCCTTTTTTTTTCAATAAATTTTCAACATTAAAGTGAATTTAACGAGTTTCAACACCTTGAGCTTATCTAAAATCATCTCTATACTACAGGGATTACCATTCTTTTTTCTCTCGCGTACCCCTTGATTATTCTTTTTGTTTTCGCGTACCCCCTACTATCATATGCGACCCCAACCATTCATCTATGCAAAGAAGTTTTTATTGATAATGTTAAGGGCTTAGATTAGCTTAAGAGTGAAATGACTCGAATTAATAACATCTGCATAACTTATTTTTGATTTTACATTTTCTTCCGTTTTTACTATAGTATTAGTTCAACGCCAAAGAGGGCTGAGGCCACAAAATTTTTATGGCTGAGGTCATAAAAATTTTGTGTCGTAGTGACGAATGTCAAACCTCATGGGTTATGTAAACCAAAACACTTTAAGTTTACAGACTTGACTCACCTAACAATAAGAATCATAAAGAACACTACAATACTTTCGATAATTTAATAAAAATGCAATGAAATAATTAGCCAAAAAATGTTTTTGACCGCGTCAACGCTACAAGTATAAGTAGAATGGCTAGAAAAGTAGGAAAATTTTCGAGCCTGTCAAGCCAGAAAGCAATGTTGTCAAGATTTTTTTTTTTTTTAAATGAAAATTAAGAACAAATAGTTGTAGTGATTTTAGATAAAAATCAAGAATTTTGGTTTAGCTCGGGGAGAGCTGCAGCCCGATAACCCCCCTCCCCCCTTGTATTCGCCACTGAACGGTGTATATCTTGTAGACAGGGCATAGCCACTCACTCTATCAACCAAATAACTAGCAGTTATGTGATCAGTAGACCTGACGTCTAAAAAAAAAGAATCCAAGTTCTACTCGTCATCACAGAGCCATTTTTTTTTTCTTATGTGAATTACTTAAATAATCAGCATTTATCAGCATTCACAAAATGACAATTAAACGTTTGCTTTCATTAGTATTAAAAAAAATTACAATTAAATGCCTCGCCATTACCAAAATTTAGAATTAAATTAGATTTTATTAGATTTTAGATAAAAATCAAGAATTTTGGTTTAGCTTTAGGGAGGCGGCTTTTTTGCGTCATAATATGGCGAAGAAAACCAAATATGCAATTTGAAAGTTTTTTTATGAACCAAATGGAACAAAAATTGAGAACAGATCTACAACTAATGTTAGCTGCCCTCACACCAATTTTTGTTTATCTAAGTCATAGTGTGTGGGAGTTATTGTGTTGAAAAATATGCTATTATACACACCAACAGACAGTCAACCCTTTGACTGATTTGATCCAAAATTTGTGACGGATCTACATTTGTGTTGATAAAACTGTGTACCAAATTTTATCCATCTAGCTATTTAAGTTTTAGACTTATCGTGTTCACATGAACACGGAAAGACACGCTTCCCGTGGACGGATTTGTACAAAATTTGAATAGAAACCTACAAATGGTGTGTAAAGATCAAATACCAAATTTCATCCCTCTTGGTCTAACCGTTTTTGAGTTATCGTGTTTACAGATAGACAAGATACCAACATTATGTTTTCCGGACTCGGGGAGGTCTAAAACGTGGAGATTCATCAAAATCTCGAGTTTGAATTTTTTGACGATTGCAATACTTTCTCCTTTTTTACTTCGTAAACGAAAAAGTAAAAAAGTTTGCTTGTAAGTAAAGAATGGAATAAGGATATTAATTTTAACTTTTTATAAATGCTTTTATTATAAAAAGTAGAAATTGATCTGAAATTGAGATGAAATTAAAAATTGTAGCAGTAAAACAGTTCGTAATTTTCTTTTATAATTTTGAATTTAATTATATAATTGAAATATATTTCTTAACTGTTTCTACTTATTTCATTATTGATAATATTTAATGATATCAATTCAGATATGTGTCACGTTGTTAGCGAATCCTATGAAAATAAAATTATCAGCTTCGGGTTGTACTTTCAAGGAATTCAATTGAATGAAAAGACAGCATTAAAATGATATGGAATTTAATTTGTTTTTATGTCGTAAATTAAAATTTTTTTTTTGTCAGAGTTAAATATTGTTGCATATTTAAGTCCTTTTTTTTACTTTCATTTATATTACAAGATTTTGAGAGGTATGCAGAACAGAAATACGTTTTAGATGAAAAAAAAAAATAAATAAATAAAACAATATTTTGGATTTTAGACGGTCATGGTTCTAACTTATCAGAAATTATTCACGTCTCTCCTTCCTGGCTCATCATCTATGCATCATATTTAATCCGGTAGGTTTATTTTAGTTTAGTTATATTAACGTTTTGAAGCAACACAAGGGCTATTTTGAGATGCACCTCGTAATTTTGAACCACGGTCAGATGACGAGGATGACACATGAGCTGGCACCTCCTCTCCAAACTTCCACGTCACACCAACGATAGAACGTTTGGCCACTACGTATGATTTAGCGTGCAATATACCCATACACGATGGATCTTCAATGGAATCGGGTTTCTTTAATTCGCTGGAAAAACAGTGATATATATTATGTATGCTAATCCAGAATGAAAATGACACTCTTCTATTTCTTATAGGTTTTACTGACAATGTATGAAACGCCGGCATTCTATAGAATGCCGGGCTAATTCTATAGAATAGTATGAAATATGATAATCATTATATCCTTTCCATAGGCATTGTATATAATACCTAGCCATGCTATAGAATGACAAATGCTATTTAGGCAAAGTATGAAAAAAGATCATAAGGCTATTATTTACAAGACATGCATTCCTCAAAAATGCAAATGTTATTTTGAAAAAATAAAAGTGCCATAAAAAATCTTTTATTCAAAATACGTAAAGTAAATCGAAAGTTATGCATATCGAAGTTTTTGTCTTTTTTAGTAAAGAAAACAAAATAAAATGTGAACCTACATGTTACATCAAGGAAGGAAATAATTTTATTTTGATTTGCACTTAATTTTATTACTTATAAAATCGAATGGATGATTTCTTTCATACTTTGCCGCTTCGTCATTTGTATGCCCATGAAACGGGCGATATGTTAATTGTTTCGTGCCTTCCAGTTTTCTGCATTCTATAGAATGCCGGCTTTCATATATTGCCGGTAAAATGTGGATTGATTTCAACTTCCAATTTTCTTTAAAGTATTTTCTCTAAACAATGGTTCTTTCAAGGCATAATTGTGATTCTTTTTATATTAGTAAATAATATACGTATAAAAAAATTAAATTAAATTTAACTACGATAAAAAAAATCTTCACATGGTGTCATGAAAACTTCAATTCAGCAACAAAATCTCATTAGGAACTTGATATTGTTCCTTTTTGATAAGTATATATTTTAATTTTATTGTTCATATTAATTAAGCATATAACATATCTGAAGTCCAAGCATACTGCCTGACGAAAGAAAAATGATAATTTATATGTAAGAATGTTTTAAATCGCTTATTTTTACTTTAATAATTATATATTATGATTATAATTACAGCTATTGTAAAATTCAAAATAGATAATTGAATTGCAGTGTATTTTCTTAACTTAAAAAAAAGAAAATTAAATTAATTTTAGCAAAAAAAATATATATATATATATTTTAGACTCAATTTTTAAAATACATATTTCACAGTTCGAGTTGCAGACTTGCGGTCTCCAAAATATTATTTTGATAAATATAATTCTAAAAATGGCTTTTTACGAAAAAAAAAAGTAGCCGAACCTGCCGTAAAGCATCCTAGTATTATTTTGTTTGCGATAAGGAAACACATGTAACAGTTTGTAACAGGAGCTTATTCACCCATCCCTCTGTGTTTATTCATGCGTAAACGAAATTACCCATACATGATTACAACCACATAATAATACACATGCGCTCTGATGATATCATCAACGTTATGTACAGAGAAAATTTTCCAAGATTCAGTCAGGGCGCATGCGCACAACGACTTTTCAGCTCTGAGAAGGCAATGCAGGGTAACAAGATATGTAGACAAATCGCTTTCGCCGAGTTGCGATCAGCGACATCTAGTGTTGGAAGTCGACGTAAAAAACTTTGAGACGACCACATTAAGCTAACGCTTATAGTCCACTGAACGAAGGCCCAAAATGAGGGTGGAAAAAAAATTAAATCGGATAGTTTTGAAAATTGGTACACAGCTCCTGATTGAACATACTAAAAGTCCCTGGTCCTGAGGGGGGAGCTCGTACCGCCATTTGGATTTCCCCCCCCCCCCCTCTTTTAGTTTTTCTTGAATATCTCGAAAACTATTCAGTTTTCGAGATATTAAACAAATTTAAGAATGTAAAATTCCCTACCAAAACATGCTTCTATTTTTCTTCTAGCTTTAATAGTTTCTGAGATAATGGGTTTCGAAATTTGCCGCCATCTTGGATTCTATCCTCCCATTAGTCTTTTTTTAAATATCTCTAAAACTATTCAATTTTCAATTACGTGCAATACAACAAATTAATGATCATAAAATTCCCTACAAATATATGCTTTTATTTTTCTTCTAATTTTTATAGTTTTTGAGATATTCAAGAAAAACAAATGAAAGAAGATAAAATCCAAGATGGCGGCAAACTTTGAGACCATTATCTTAGGAACTATTCAAGCTAGAAGAAAAATAGAAGTATCTATTTGTAGGGAATTCTATGCTCTTTAATTTGTTTAATGAATTGTAGTTTGAAAACTGAATATTTTTGAGATATTAAAGAAAATACTAAAAAATGGGGATGAAATTCAAGATGGTCTCTAGTTCCCCCTTCAGGACCGAGCATTTTTAGTATGTTCGTCAGGAACCCCTCACAAACATGTTTACCAATTTTCAAAACTAGGATTTAATGTTTTTTTCAAACCCTTTGTTGACTGGACTATTAATGACTTTGGTAAACATATACTCTATGGTGCCCACTTGCTTCTCGCCAATTTGCTGTCATTAAATACTGTTTTGGTGCGCAGTGCACTCTTCGCTGCTGTACTGTGCATGCTTCATTTGATAAGGAGAGACTGAGCATGCAATGCCTTCGGCATTTCAAGTGTGTACCGGGCAATTTTTTTTAACTTAAAAAAAACATCAGCAGCTTCGCTTTCTGCAAAGCTGGACACTAGAATCTTCGCTTTCTGCAAAGCTGGACACTAGTAGCTTCGCTTTCTGCAAAGCTGGACACTAGTAGCTTCGCTTATTCATTGAGAAGCAAAAACACAGAATAACATGCACAGTTCTGAACCTAGAGTGAATGAAAATGTTTAAAAATGAGAAAAGTGTAGTTAAAACTTCACATACCTATTTTAATTGCCCATTTGCTGTTTACACTTGGGACACTGGTATCCGCTTGCTATCAATCCCTGATCCACATACCACTGGAAAACAACTTTGGTTTCCGCTGTCTGAAGTTGATGGTGGGCCGAAACGGAACCAATGCCATAATCAACAACAGCTGTACGCAGCGCACGTAACAAAATGATAAGATCAGACAAAAATCAAACCAACAAAACAAATTCGACTGAATCGACCAATCACATGAAACAGATCAACAGAACAAACCAATCAAAACGAATCGTAATATCATGCCATGTGCAAAACACCGATGAAAAGATAAATTTTCGCTCATGCACACATCTCGCTCGTTAAAATTATCATTGCGCAACCAAAACAAATGTTCTCTTATCTCCATTCTTAATGGCAAAGAGTTGGCGATCCTAACAGGAATGAAGTAAGTGGGCACTGTAGAGTAAATTTCAACCATAACTCCCCCCCGCTCCCTCTTTCTCCAATAATGGCCACTAGGGATTGCAATCTGGCACCAATTTCAATCCGGTCGGATTCCCATCGATCCGACGGGATCCGGCCGGATTGGATACATCGAATCTATTTTGCCTTTTCATTCCAAAATCAACTGTATAAAAGATGATAAAGTGAGTGTATTACACAGTTTATAAAAAAAAGCGTTATTTTCTTATGAAATTAACTTTATTTACACTGTTATAATTAATCAGCATTTACATATGAATCAACAATAACAATTTAGTACAGTGTAACTAGTTAAATTGTAATTGTTGTATTAGTTTAGTAATAATTAGATAATGACAGGCGGTTAAGTTCAGTCTCACTTACTAGATTTAACAAATGACATCAATGATAACTTGTAATGTAACTTATATTAAATCTAACTAAATCAAGCTTATCAACTGAGATCACAATAATTAGGTATTTTAGATACGCCAAGCAGTCTCATTCTTATAATTATGACAGTCATCATGAATCTGTTCAATCAATTGCACAATTATACAATAACGAGTTTAAAACTTCTTCGTATTTTTTAATATACTTACTTTAAATTATTATTTTAAGTAAAACAATTAAAAAAAAACTCACTTTGGTTTTGAAAAAATTGTCGTAGGAAACAAAAAGTGTTAATTGTGTCATCTGTCAATCGACTTCTTACAGAGCTACAAATATAACCAGCGGCCTAGAAAGCCCTTTCTGCTTCTACACTTGTTGGTTTTATTGTCAACAAATACTCATGAACAGAAGACAAGTATTTTCCTGGAACTCCTTCACTTTCACATGCAGTCATTTCCTTTCTTAATGTTTTCTCATAATCTTGCTTTTTTTTTTGGTATTTATACTCTAGGTTTTCATATCTTGCTGGATTTGCATTGTAATTCTTTCTGTAATGTCAAATCACTTTTCAATGACGATGAATCTGAGTTATTTTCTACTATATTATCTACATTTTCTTTAAAGCTATCATTTTGAACAACTCTTTCTAAGATATTTTTCATTTCTAATCTTACAACTTTTTTTTTTCGGCATAGTAAATGTATCATCAGTTCGTCTTGTATCATCATCATATTTTTTTTATTCTGTAAGTATATTAATATTCCTGTTTTCATTTTGAATTGTTTTCAAAAGTGGCATGTTTGTTTTAGAACTTTTAGACTAGTACCTGCAATGCAACACAAATAGGTACATACTTACAATTTAAAACATTATTTCGGTCACTATGTAAGAAGAAAGTCCTATTATAAAGAAAAATCAGAAATATGTATCGCTACTGAATTCATTTCTAAGTCTAATTATCTACTTAAATCACTCTTGTACTCGTAAATGCAACATAAACATAATTCATTATCAATTGAACAATAAGAATGTCTATATGTGAAGCGGGTGAATCGGCGTCGAACTACTCGTACACGCCACACATTTAAGTACCTACTCTGCAACAACGCGAGTATTTTTTCAAGAAATCGGCTTCATGTATTTTTTTTAATTTACCGGATCCGGTAGACGTCTAATGATGCCGGATCCGCCGGATTACCGAATCCGGTTTTCCGGATTGCAATCCCTAATGGCCACCACCGTATATTGAAGTACTGGAATGGTTATCCTGAAGGGGTAAATTAACTGGTAATCCAAATTAACTGGTAATTTGTTAATTTAAAGAAATGTTGAAAAAGATCACAGATCTTTGTTGTTAATCTTATTAAAGTTGTTTTAATTTTTGGTAATGACAGTTCGCATTATTATTTTTATTCTTTTATCAAACCAAAAAGACATCCTTTATTTCATAATAGAAGACATGCAAATACAGAAATAAATATAAAAATTACATATTTAAAATTAAAAAATATGCATATTTTATGTGTTTCAATAAAAACTATGCAGTATTATAAAACAGAAAACATCCTTTTCTTTGAAAATATGTGGGTCTACATATGCTTGCTTGTACAAAGATGCTTATTTTTTTTGGCTAAGGTACTTAAAACTGCTTAATTTTTGCACCATTTTCTCACTATGCACCCTTTTAAAAAGAGACATTTTGTTATTTATGTAATAAAAATGTTAGGTTATGTACAATTTATTGCTGATAATCCTCTTGAAGTTTGATATTTTTTGCTTTGAATTTTATAAATTATTGATAGGCAAGTCTAGTAACTCCAGTATAAAAATGTTACTTTTGAGTAATTATCTTGATGATAATTTAAAAATGAGATGGAGGTGGGATTTTTTTTAACTTAAAAAAGCATCAGCGGCTTTACTTTTTGCAAAGAGGGACACTAGTAGCTTCACTTATTCATTGAGAAGCGAAAACACAGAATAATATACACAGTTCTGAACCTAAAAGTGAATGTAAATGTTCAAAAATGAGAATTTTTATTTTGTTTCCTTTTTATCTTCTATTTTCTTTTATCCTTACTGCGTGGAGGATAAACCTCCTTAATCGTATCGAACAAAGATTCCATCTGTGACTGTGCAGAATAATTTTTCCGCTTCCACATATACGTAGCCATATAAAAGTTAAACTGCCCCTTTACATGGTTTATGCCTTGCAAATTCTTTTTAATGCACTCCATGTACCTTCAATTGAGCTGGTGTGAGCACCTGTATCTGGATCAACGAAATACATACTGCGATTCACTGTGAGATGAACGAAGCCTTCGTCGGACAGACACTGGTACGATGACCAACAATCAGACATCACTGTTGTTCCTGCAAGAATATGGTCTTCTATCACTGAAAGTAAGACCTCACTTGTCCGATTTTCCACAACCGCAAAGAAACAATTATTAGTTCCCCTCTCCACACCTCCAAATACCCATCGTCCAACAACTCTTTTGCCCCTGTTATATTTACGTTTTCCAAATTTTCTTTTGTCTATTTCCACAACAATGCCAGGTCCTACAATTTTGCCTGACCACCATATCAAAATGTCCTGACACACTTCTCTGCAAAGACTTGCCCAATCTGTCGTAGTTCTAGTACTAATATTCAGCTCCTCACAAATGAATTTAGTTTTCATTTCCACACACCAATAAAGAGCTTTATTTTTTTTAATCCTGCTTATTGGATTGCATTCACGTACACCCACAAAGAAAATTTGTTACATTTGGTGTCAGAAGTGGGGTCTTTTTAATTTTCCTGTGAATGCCAGACACCGGACCTTTGACCAGATCGATGAACAAACAATTTGAAAAGCTGTTTGCCATGATGGCAGAGATGAAGGCTGGACAGGAAGAGATGAAGGTTGCGCAGGCCGGATTGGAACAGAAAATGGAAGCTGGACAAGCCGGATTGGTGCAGAAAATGGAAGCTGGGCAGGAAGAGATGCGATCCGGACAAGAGAGAATGGAGAAAAGACAAGAAGAAATGAAAGGATTGATTGACGAAGTAAAGGATGAGGTCCAGAGAAAGATTGATGAAGTAGAGGAAAAAGTTCAAATGAAGGTCGAGGACATGAAGAGCGAAGCTAAAGGGAAGATTGAGGAGGTGGAGCACAAAGTTCAAGGGAAGATCGGCGAGATTGAGAGGAGGCTCAGTGAACGCGAGGATAGACCATTCAGTTTCTCGGCAAGTCCAGAATTCATGCATCCCAGACCGACTATAGAATCCTTGACATTTGACGGACAAACATCATGGACAGTCTTCAAGACTCAGTTCAATGTCGTCAGCTCTACAAATGGATGGACAGGCTTTGTGAAAGCCAGTCAACTTGTGGCATCGCTCCGAGGATCAGCGGCGGAGGTTCTTCAAGGAATTCCAGCTGATAAGTTGACAGATCCAACGACCATCGAGAAGGCTTTGGAATCCAGATTTGGAGACAGCCATCTGACGCAATTTTATAGAACTGAACTAAAAACAAGAAGACAGAAACCAGGAGAAAGCCTTCAAGAATTGGCTGCCAATGTAGAACGACTAATGAGTCTGGCCTACGCCGAGTGCCCTCTGGATGTTCGAGAAAGTTTAGCAGCTCAGTACTTTGTCGACGCCATCAGAGATGAAGAAACGCAATTTTCAACAAGGTTAATGGACTTTACGGATTTGAAATCGGCCTTGGCATATAGCATGAAATTTGAATCTGCGAAAACTGCTTCAAAGATCTCTATACACGCAAGGTCAATGGAGGCAGACGATGACACTTGGAAAGAAAGAGATGATAAATTTGAGTCTCTATTGAAAGCGTTGGAAAAATTAGTGGAGAGTCTTGCTGCTGAACAGAATGCTCCTCGGCGAAATCCAAACTTGACTTGTTGGAAGTGCTTTAAGAAGGGGCATGTACAGAGGGCGTGCCAAGTGAATGACGTTCACTCAAGAAAATTGACTTGCGGTCGTCTTGCGGAACAAAAGATACCTACTCTGAATAAATCCCCTGAAGAAGGACTGAAAGTTTCCACACTTAGCGGTGGGGGAAATGGACTCTATCTGAAAGGATCGATTTGTGATATCCCACTTCTGACACCAAATGTAACAAATTTTCTTTGTGGGTGTACGTGAATGCAATCCAATAAGCAGAATTAAAAAAAATAAAGCTCTTTATTTTACAAATATTCTCAAACAAAGAAAGGTAGCACAAGTATTAACACATCACTAGTAAAAATTCACAACAGAGACTACCAATAAATCTCAACACAATCCTCAAAGGTTTCTTGTTAACTCACCAGCTTGCTTGCAGGTCAAATTCCAACTAACTTCTTGGCTTGAGAGGACAGGAAGTGACTTCATTACGTAGGAAGTGACATAATCTGTAGAAAGTTCATGAAACCAATAGAAATAGCTTGAAAATTCGAGGTCCTTCTAGAAAATTCTGTTTGCCGCCAAGTCGCCAAAATGGTCGCCAAGGTCGCCAAATTTGTCGCCAAGTCTAGCATGTCAGGGAAACGACTTTATAGCTTTGTAACAATATAAGGAATTGAAGGATAGTCGGTATGGGCAGATTACTTCGTTCAAACCAAGAACCTGCTCTTGAACTTCTTTTCATGTGGTGGGCATTCTGTCCATGAACGCGGCAGACCCAATTAAAGCCATCAGAAATATCTCTTCTCGGTCTTAAAACCATTTGCCGTGTACACTTAGGACACTTGTATCCGCTTGCTATTAATCCCTGATCCACACACCACTGGAAAACAACTTTGGCTTCAGCTGTCTGAAGCTGATGGTAAGTCGAAAGGGATTGAATGTTCCCAGAATTCGGAGCCATAATCATCAACAGCTGTACGAAGCACACATAACAAAATGATAAAATCGGACAAAAATCAAACCGACAAAACAAATTTGATTGAAGCGGCTAATCACATGAATCAGATCAATGGAACAAATCAATCAAAACGAATCGTAATAACGCGCCATGCGCTAAACACTGATGATGTTGGCTCATCGTCAAATGCCGTTGAAGCTTTAGCAGAGTAACCATTAATCGCGTCAGTGGAATCTTTAAAGACATTTTTGGTGTTGGTGTGGAAGATTTCTCAGAAGGCAACAAACATTACTGATGACAAACATTTATTGATGAACTATTTACAGATGAGAAACTTTGTGGACTGTGAAAGCCTCATGGCGAAAAAATACACAAACACACCAGTCCTTACTACCTACTACTGATTCACAGAGAAAAAGTATGCACTTATATTCACCCTTTCTGGGCGATTTACATATTACCGATGACATCCCGTTACACTGGAAAATACTGAAAGAAAATCTGATTAGTCGCTCGTCAGATGACGTCATATTACTATCAAGAACTTGTTTACACTTTTCCACTGTGCGAGATGGCTTCAGCTCGTTTATCCAGTAGTTGATAAGAATTTATGATTCTAATGCCAACAGATGAAAAGATAATTTCCGCTCATGCGCATATCTCGCTCGTTAAAATCATTGCACAACCAAAACAAATGTTCTCTCATCTTGTTGGCATGTCGTGAGTGTAATTTGCAGAGTAACGCAGATACCAGGCAGTTTAAAATACAAAAGAGCTTTAATCCAGTTTACTTTAAAAAAATAAAGTCATGCTGCTGTCTTGCAGCTCACACACTCAATGACAGCCATCCATTCGATTGACTACAGCTACTTCTACTGATAGCTTAAAAACACAAATGAACAATATATATAGATTGTAACAACCAATCAACTTCGACTAGTGCCGTAACTTCGGCTACGTCATGAAAATTAACCAATGAGATGCTTTCATTCAGTGACTGAACAAGTTCATTTGAATTCCAACACATCTCTATTCTTGGCGGCAAAGAGTTGGCGATCCTAACAGGAATGAAGTAAGTGGGCACTGTAGAGTAAATTATAACCAAATATATTGTTGCAAATTATAATTTTGGTTCAATAAAAATGAAATGGGTACTTGTTTGTTAAAGTGGCACCGATCTTACTTGGCAATCTTCGGATTTCGCCAAGCTCGTGAGTTTAATGTTCTGTGGTTATGATAATTTCCGAAAGGATTTGTTTAGGACTGCTGTGCTCTTCGCCTGTTGTCTTTTTGACAAAGGAACGTATTGAGGCAAGAGCTCATTTTGGAATTTTAAAAAAATGTAGATTCCTAACATTCAATGAACAAGCATAGCTACAGGGTTCGTACGCTCCTTGAAAACTCCTTAACAACTCCTTGAAAACGATTTTCATTTTCAAGCACTATGGAAACTCCTTGAATTTGGGTTTTGCTCCTTATAAACTCCTTGATTTTCAATTTTTAAAATTTCTTTTATTAATTGTGTACTACGTTTCACAGAAAGGATTCTAAATCGCCGCTACAATTACCCAGTATTTTGCGTTACTCTTTCTACGATTTGATGTTCATCTCCTATCCAAAATTTAATAATTGGTTTTAAGTGCCAATCAGTAATAACCAAAACAATAGAATGGTGCAAATTGAGAATGTTATTTCTCTTGGATTATTTCGAAAAATTAACTGTATTTCTTTAAATTGTAACATATGGTTTGTTGTAAAGGACATATATTGTGATGGTGGAGTTGAAGGAAAATTGATGCTATTAATCAATTTTAGCTAAATTAGTTTTAATAATCAAGAAATTTTGTTAATTTTATTTCTTCATGTACTATTTTATAAACAATGAAAATGCCAATAAACAGTTTCTAATATCTAAATCCATGTCTCCACTATATTTTAACTCTATATTTTCACCTCTATATCACCTCTTATTAACTCTATATCACCTCTATATTTTAAATACTGGATCACTGTGCCCTACATAAGGTACACAGTGAGGCATGAAAATTATTTAAGAATTTAAATTCTAAAAAAAAAATTAATGAAAATAGTTTTTATTTGAAAAAGGGTAAATCATGGTATGTAATGAACTATTTGAACTTTTGGGGTAGTTGTATAATTTTATAAACAATTGTGTGTCTAAGCGGCACCACTCTACTTTCATATAAATAGATTTAACATGGCATTCTTGGATAAATCAGCTTAGTAAAAACTTATAAAAGAAATAAATATAACCAAATTTGGGTTATTAACAATGTTTTATATACCCTAATATAATTTTTGTGTACTTTAAAAAGGGAACCCTTTTTGATGCGTAAATATTGACTCCTGGAAAATTTTGAAAATGCTCCTTGAAAACTCCTTAAATACTCCTTAATTTTTAATATAAAAAAATCAGTAAGAACCCTGAGCTACTAGTTCCTGCTTTCATGAAACCAAAGCCACTGATGTTTTTTAAGTTTAAAAAATTTGCCTGGTATCCACTTCAGTTGCCGCAGGCACAATTTGTCCTTTATAGATGCCATAAGCATCATGTGTGCAAGAGACCAATAAAAAGCTCAATGTGCACCCAAAACAAATATTCTCGCATTGCCAAATAGTCTTCCATCTTGGTGATATATCTTGGTTACTTGGTGATTCAACCTTGGTGGCCGCTATAACATGAAATTTACTTTATGATGTAAGAAAATTAATGTAAACAAGTGAAGGAGAAGGTGTATGTGTGGGAGATTTTGTTAATTTTATAATTGTTGAAAGTCTGTGGTCGTAACAACTTAAATTATCAGGTTTAAGTGTTGCATGTTCTGCTTATAAATTTGGTTTGAGTTAAAGCCTGTATAATGATGTATACTCAAAGTTGTTCTTATTGCATATAAAGTTGTTGCACTTCTTGTTCTCATATAATGCATATAAAGAATGTCAAAAATCAACCAAAATGTTAGTTGGATTTCCCTAGCTTACATTTTCTCGTATATTCAACATGACATTTTTTTATATGGTTTCAGAGTTAGAGAAATCCCTGAACATCCAGTATTATAAGAGTTAAAAAAAAAAAATTAAGGGGGAAAATGACAAAGCAAATTTAGTTGAATTAATATTTTAAATATGCCAGTATAAGTGAAAAAAAAATTTTTTTTTTGGGGGGGGGGAGACACCAATACCTTTTTGTACATTTTCTTTGTTTTATATAGCGTAGCACTTTTAGGTAGATTCCTTGCAGGAAGTCTACCTATTGCAATGGTTCTCATGACACGACTTCTGCACATCATCGATTATGACCCCCTAGAAAACAAAAACACCCTTCGTTCAAAAGTTCATACATGTATCTATATCTATAATATAAATGCTGTGAGAAGGCCTCTAGAATCTGGACGTGGCTATGTGCCAAAAGAGATTCGGACCAGACGCAGTGTGATTGATTTCACATTCGTGGCACACACTTTCTGCGTTAGAGTGGTTCGCCCAGAAGGCTTTGGGGAACTGAATTCGGAGAGTGCCAGCTGTCATTGCGGTTTTTGAGAGGGGAAGCAGGGTGGCCACCCGACCGGGAAACCTGGAAAACCGGGAATAGTCAGGGAATTTCGGGAGACCGGGAAAAAACAGGGAAAAGTCAGGAAATTTATTCTAAACCTGGGATTCTTTTAATTTGATAATTGTTATTGCAGGCGACAATTCGCTGATCTTTTTTTATAAATAGAATGAAACAGCATTGGCAGCCTATGAAAATCAGTCATTTACTGACAGTCAAAAATGAATGCCATTCGTGTTCGTGTAACCTCGCCAGGTTGCGAGGTGTTTACATTTAAATTTCCGAGGGACCGAAATTTCGGCTATTAGTCCAGTCAACGAAGGGTTTGAAAAAAACATTAAATCATATAGTTTTGAAAATTGGTACACATGTTCGTTAGGGGCTTCTGATAAACATACTAAAAGTCCCCGGTCCTGGGGGGTAAGCTCACGGCGCCATCTGGGATTTCATCCCTCCTTTTTTAGTTTTTCCAGAATATCTCGAAAACTATTGAGTTTTCAAGTTACAATTGATTTAACAAATTGAAGAGCGTAAAATTCCCTACAAATATATGCTTATGTTTTTCTTCCGGCTTTAATTGTTTTCGAGATAATGGGTCTCAAAGGTTGCCGCCATTTTGGATTTCATTCCCCTTTTTCAGTTTTCTGAATAACTCGAAAAGTATTCAATTTTCAGATCTTAATTGATTCAACAAATTAAAAAACGTTAAATCCCTTTCAAGTATAAACTTTTATTTTTCTGCCTGCTTTAATAGTTTTTCAAGTAATGGGTCTAAAAATGGTCGCCATCTTGGATTTCTTCCCCCTTTTTTAGTTTCTCTTGATTATCTCGAAATCTATTCAATTTTTAAATAGCATGTAGTCAGCAAATTAAAGAGCGCAAAATTCCCTACAAACGCATGCTTTTATTTTTGTTTTAGCTTTAATAGTTTCCGAGATAATGGATTTCAAAATTTGCAATCATCTTGGATTTTATCCCCCCCCCCTTTTTAGTTTTTCTTAAATATCACTGAAACTATTAAAGCTAGAAAATAAATAAAAGCATGCATTGGTTGGGAATTTTACGATAATTAATTTGTTGTATTTAATGTAATTTGAGAATCATATAGTTTTCGAGACATAAAAAGAACTAAAAAAAGGGGGATAAAATCCAAGTTGATGGCAAATTTTTAAATCCATTATCTTGGGAACTATTAAAGCTAAAACAAAAATAAAAGTATATGTTAGTAGGGAATTTTATGCTCTTTAATTTGTTTAATCAATTGTAATTTGAATATGAATATTTTTCGAGATATTCAGGAAAAACTAAAAAAAGAGGGATGAAATCCAAGATGGCGTCGCAAACTCGCCCTCCAGGAACGGGGACTTTTAGTATGTTCATAATAAGCCCCTCGGGAACATGTGTACCAATTTTCGAAACTATATGAATTAATGCTTTTTCACCCCCATTTTGGACCTTCATTGACTGGACTATATGAACAGAATCGCGTTCCTTTTGGTAGTTAAATTAGATGATACTTCTTGAGATGAAAATCTATAGTGTGATCACACTCAGATGTGGAAGAAGAACCGGGATGTGGCTATATGTCCAAGAGATTCAGATAGCTTACGAGATCGTAAATTTCTCTTTATCTGTCTACAAGTTAGCATCCACACTACTGCCTTCTTTTGTGATAGTTTAATATCAAATAGGAGTTATACCAGAATTAGTTTGTTTTTCCATTTCTGGAGATCTTTTCATTGAATTATGAAGTATTTGAAATTAGTGCTAATATTTTCTTTCAGCATTTTTTTGTTTATTTTGTGTACGTTTTTTTTTTTATCTGAGTGTTGAGAAACATTATGATTAATCATCATTTTGATAAATTATGGGATCTTCAAAGTATGGAACATCCGTTACCCATACATATAAAAGAACATTTTTGTTTAGTATTATGTATGCATGTTCGGGGTATTTTTTTTCATTCTTTACGCACATCCAGATCTTTGACATATGAGATCAAATTTAGCAAAGTGATGGATTAGCACAAGAGGGGAGCTGACGCCACAGTAATTTTTTTTTTTAAATTTCAAATTACATTTTTATTTATTTAATTTTATATGGTAAATTCAGGTTTTTTCCCCCATTTTTGCAAATTTTATTTTTCTCTTTTTTTTTTGTCTTTGATATTTTATTTTATTTATTTCTCTTTATATATTGTCCATTTTGAGCTGTATTGAAAGAAGTTGGTTGGAATAAAAAGTTGTTTTTTTTTCTTTTGCAAACTATTCGATTCCATTCGTGTGACAGAATATTATGCTTCTGTGTTTTAATTTATAAACATCAGTAAAAAATCGTTTTCTTACATTTTTTTTCTCTGACTTTTTATGTTTTATTTTGCAACGTATATTTTTATTGAGATTTTGATCGTCCTAAAGATTTTTCAAGTTTTTATTTTTAATCAGAAAAACCTGGAAAATTCGGTGCAGTAGAATTGTTCATTGTAAAGATGTATTAGTTATTTTATGGTTTATTGTTTAAAAGTTTTAAATAAATGTTCTTTTTCAAACATTTTGCTTTTTTATTCAAACCATACTGACTCGAATGAATACTTAGAATGGCCAATGTGCAGGTGATTTTTTTCTATGGTTGATGGGCTACCTCCGAAAAAAGTCAGGGAATTTTTTTATAAAACCTGGAAAAGTCAGGGAAACTGAAACAGCAAAAATGATGGCCACCCTGGGAAGTGAATTTTCCTTATCTTTGAAAGAGAAACTAATTTGTTCCCGTGTTTTGAGGTCTCTCGATTCCAATGGTCTTTCCGATATTTTCTTCCTTTTACACACTTAATTTTGGAATTGAATATTTATATATTTTATATTTTTTAATTAACCCGAGAGAATGCACGCCTCCTTAGCGAACGCTAAGACGTTCGGGGGTCATAGAATGACCCCAAACTGAAATTCAACCTTGCGCTGTTAAAAGCATTATATTTGTTTTTGGAAAAATAACACTTTTGTCTTTAAGACATTAATAGTACAGTGCTTAACACAACTCAAATCTACTCCACTATTGTCCACTTATAAAGCAAGGATTTCTAGATGGTCCATTTTTTATGCATCTCTTTCACATGAAAAAAGTTTGGTGTGGATTTCTCGATAAAAATATTTGTGCACTCTACAGTTAACTGTATCATGTTATAGTGGATGAATAACTCCCAACTCTTTGCAGGACTTGTCACATCTTTCGCTGGCCCTTTTGTTCCAGGTAACTGCGACACAATATTATGACAACCATTATGAATATTCTGCCTAAATTTTGTTTTCCTCCACTGGACACCATCTTTTGATTAAAACAATTCCTTGTTATTCACATCTTCACTTCCAGAATCTCCTTTCATGATCTGAAAAATTCTCTTCTAAAATATCCTCAGGTCCGTTGTCAAAGTCTGAATCTTCATCAGTTTTAACTTCAGCAAGAAGTTTACGTAAACGCACCATTTCTTTTTTATATGGAGTCGGCATTATGAGCAGCAGGTAAATGCTTCGATTCGGAAAGAACACTAAAGAACTGACGTTATCAGCTACGGGAAATAACTGGTCTGTGGAACAAACGGAAGGATGTGCAGGGTCATTCCATAACCCCAGTAACTGACAAAACGCGTTTTAGGGGACGAAAATTGAGTTTGCCGAGTGCTTGGGGTCATAAAATGATCCCCGCGCATCCTCTCGGGTTAACTGTATTTACACTGAAAATTTTACTTAAAGATTTGCATTCATCAGTTCATAATTTTATTTTGTGTTTGGTAATGTATTTTTTTTTCTGTTAGTGGATTTTGCCTTAGTTTTAGTCTGACAAAGCAAAACAAAAGTTAGTGTCAGTTGATTCATCAATTCTGTTTTTCATGCTTTTTTTTTATTTCTTAAGCACTCTAACATTCTACATGAGATTTTCTTCAATAACTTTAATTAGTAAATCTGTGACGATCAAATCTGAGATATTGTTGGTAAGCTAAAAGCCTGTTTTAAACGGGCACAAATCTTCTAGTATATAGTAATATACAAAATCCGAATGCCAAAATTATAGCCCTTTGCTCATGTTACCTTGAGAACATGATAGTTTGAGTAATTTTGGTTAGATTTTAACTGGCAAGGAATATTTAGTAAGGACAGTTAAAAATCTCAGCCGAGTTCGTGGATGGGGCTATCCAGCTCAAAGGGGGTGGAAATGGTGTGTGGGGTGAAGTTTTCATTTCCCCATAATTTCTTTGCGATTGAAGATGGAAAGAAAATTCAAATTAGGCAAATTATTGCCTTATCTTAACAAACAATTTTTGTTTTGAAAATTTTTTAGTAGCTGCAATTTCTTGGAACATATGAGCTGAAAAGCGATTACCCGCTCTTCCCCCCCATTTTAAACAGCCTTTTAGCATATGCATGTTACCCCTTGTTGGAAAGCTCTTGTCATTTACAGTCTCCACCATTATCTTTCATTCTTGCAGCTCTAATCCTAATGAAAATGGTGGACAAAAATGTTCTTTTCCTTATATCTCCAGATAAAAGGAATCTACCTTTGCCTTCCGGCCTGTGTTTTTATGAACATAATATTAGTGTAATGTATAGATTACCTGTAATGTTTTTACATATAATTATAATTTTTTTTTTACTGCAGAAAATGTTTTATATATTTTCAAGTGACTAAATATGCAGGAAATTAAACTAGGTTGGTAATAGTGGAGGCTGATACGCAGTTTCTCATATGAACTTCAGTACAATGGGTTATTTGCATAAAACTGCATTCAATGCCTTTTAAAACTGTTAAAATTAGATGATTTATGTTACTCTAAGGCTATTAGTTCACATTGAAAAATAAATTTGTAGGATAGTTCCAAATAACTGAGCAGATGAGATTTGTTTCCAAGAAATTCCTTTATTTTTAAAATAAAATTTAAAAAAAGGGAAACTTGTCCATATTCTATGATAAATGTTCATATATCTTTTCCTTATTCAATGGTGGTCTCAAACAGATTTTTTTCCCTTAGGAATGAAGAGCCAGTTCCAGAAGATCGTCAAGCATGCTATGAAAGGTATCGAACTTTAGTTCAAAATGACTTCCTTGTTGGTAAGTTTTACTGATTGTATTGGCTTCTTGCAGTAGTAAGAATGGTCTTTTTATAATGGTATCTAAAGTAAAAATGCTATCCAAATTTATTTAACTGATTTGATTTTCTCTCCAATGGTGAGACTGTTCAACACCTCTTAAATATAAAGAAAGCCTCAGCTCTGATTCGTGGCATCACAAATAGTTGTTGAGCTTGCCGTGGATTCCAGCAAAAAATAAAATAAACAAGTTGAAAATTATTGTTTTGTAATTTTTCTTTCTTAGCCTTAGTAGTTTCAAAGCCTAAAAATTTATCTAATCTATTAAGGTTGAAAAATATATTATTTGGACATTCATATAGAAGTATTGTCTTCTATTATGACGGTTGTAATATTGCCAGATATTTATTTTGAAGCTGGAAAAATTAACTTCAAATGGAAACTTCCTTTTTTAGAATATCTTATTGTATTTGCAAACATTTCTTCAATTTGACATTGTCTCCTTACAGCTGCTTTTAAATAAAATTGTTGTACTTTTTGGATGCATAATATAGTTTTCATTATTGTCTTGTTCATGCTTTTTATTAAATAATTTATCATTTTTCTATTTCTCCTGCTTTTCCTTTTTTTCATATTTTTTTGCAATCTCATGCCTGAATATGTGAACAGAATCGATTAAAAAAAAAGCTATTTTGGCTACAGGGATTTTCATATTTAGTACGCAATTTGGGAGGCGAACTGAAATTGTGCCTTTCTGTTAATGGAATTATTATCACTTACAACACCAATAACTTGTAACCATGTAATCCAACTATTGTTTTTCCTGATAATTTTGTGTAACTGATCTAATTCAAGGGTCTTTACAAGCATTATGTGTGTTACTTCTTTAAGTTACTTCGTTAAGTGACTCTGAATCATAAAAACATATGCCGAATTTGCAGCATTTTTGTTATTGTATGCTGCCCCTACAATATTGCCACCTTTATAATCTAAATAAGGTTTTATATGGATTTCATCTATCATCATGATCACTGTCTTATCAGCAGGAGATTTTATTAAAGGCATTTTTGGTTTTGATGTAATGCAAAAAGTTTTCAGGTGACTACTCAATTTGTGGATTGGTGTTCAAAGAGGAACAGAATTTTTGTAAAGTTCTAGGGTGAGGAATGCAATGAAACCAGCATTTCTTAGAAATCTGTAGGCATAGGGAGATATTGAATATAAAATAGAACAAAATATGAGGATTTCAGATGAATATCTATCTTAAACAAAATTTGCTGCTTAGTAAAAGTTTAAGCTGTTCCATTATGAATTGCATATTAGTTTTTTGTGAATCATTCAAGCTCACAAAAGACTTTTCAGCAGTGAAATTGCAGAATTTATTATAGGAGAAGAAAAAATTTGTACTTCTAGTTTTAGATTTAAGATTTAAATTGTTTAAAATTTCATGAATAACAAGAACACTATTGACTTTCAGTGGGAAATTATGCTTACCTAATCGATTGATAGGAGCATCTTTTAAATAGACTCTTTAATTCCAAATTGTTATTAATAACAATTGAGGCATTTATTACAGGTGGTACTTTGGTTAACAAAGCAATGAAGGTTGATGATTGTTTGAAAATAACATGCCATGGTTCAGAAAATTATTCTTTTTTTTAACAGTTCTATAAGTTCATGGTAAAAAGTGAACATAGTCTTTTTATCAAAGAATTCTTTGGTGATTAAACTTTCTGCAATCGACTTTTCAAGTAGTTCGCATTCTAGTCTGAGCAATTTCTCTTCTTGTCTTTCTCTTGATGTTGTGCTGTGTGGTTATGCATATATAACAAAAAGGATCGTATAGTGGTATTTAAGTTGAAACAGATTACTTTATTTCCTCCCCTTTTTTTTTTTGAGAAAAAAATATATAAAAATTTATCAATTATAATTGCATATTAGACTTAAAACTATCAGATTATTTACTTCACAATAACACCAAGGTCAACATATATATGCGTATATACATATATTTATCTTACCAGGCCAGTTCCTTACTCAATTTGCTCAAGGCTAAATAAATGCACACAGACTAAATGAGCAATAATAATTTATATTTATTAACATGTCTTGATTAACACTATACGGAAATTATAGTCGATCGACTTCTTTACTCACAAATCTAATTGATTAAACACGTTTGATTTACTTAGACATAACAAACACAGTTACATAAGAAAAAAAGTATGTTCATAATATGATACGGCTACATGTGATAAACCTAAAAACTGATTCACTAGATTTAGTTCTTTTGCCTTACAGCAGCCAGAGTTCCACTCATTATTTCTTCACGCGTCTTAATAATCTTGTAAAAGAGACATGCTTCAGCCAGAGGTCGGCTTACTTTTTCATCCTTTCAATATTGACACAAAAATTCAAGTCTACACTACGCTGTCTCTTAAAACCTTCTAATGTTCATTTGTAACAAGGAGAAATAATAGAAAAATTCAGAAAATGTACTTATCACTGAGGCTCTGCAGCAGCCTCTAAGGTAGCACCTTCTGGCAGGGGAAATCTTCACATCGACACCTCGAATGCAACGGATCCACCATCGCAGCGTCCTCCCGACGACAAAAAAAATCCTCTTCGCTGGGGACCTTCAACTCCCGACCTCTCCAAGAGTTCCCGTTCACCTCCTTCGATGATGTCCAGCCCCCCGAAAAAAAAAATCACTCCGTCTGTCCTTCCCCTCCAACCAAAAGGCCCGCTTTCCTACGTCATAGGCTGCTACGTCACTTCCCTCTCGAACGTTCTCCAAAGTTCAGGACCAGATATTTCGTCACCTCACAGCAAAATTGCGTCATCCACTCGTATTTTCACTGCCGCGTGACTCAGCATTTTTTTGACCGGGGCCATGCTTCGCGGAGAAACGACGATCCACTGGAGCAGGGGAAGGGGAAAGGAACTCATTTCATCTCCCCTGCTTTTTCATCTTTTGGCATAAACAAATTCTCATTTCACACACCCAGGAATTTAAGACAATTTAGTCACTATTTAAATACAGCATAAAATGGCAAAAACAGAATTATTTAAAAAAAGTCTTTTAAGCGATAAGATATTCAAATGTTAGATAAAAGAACAGACTTTGAGTGTTTTGATTAAACGCATTTTGAAGAAGGAAAAATAATTGAAGTTAATAATTAAAAATTTAGTTGTTAATTTAATTTAAATGTTGTGGGACAACACAACAGTTGAAGGTCTTGACAGATATGAAGGGCAGTTAGGCAGAATTGATGGAACTGCACCTTTATGCAGTCTTGGTCTTTCAAGTGGAACAATTATTTTTCTACCAGTCTTGGGATCATATCCTTCAGCATGTCTTCAAATAGAATTTTCGTCGAAATGCAGGATACATACCTATAAATGAAAGTAATTCATTATTATTCATGCAGTTAAAAGTTATTGAAAACAATAGATTTTACTATATAAAATGCATTTTGATATTTTAGATTAAGGCTTGAATTTAGCAAGGCATATGATCATTTTGAAAATGGGCGTAATTAAAAATAATATATGAAAATACGTGGTTCCAAAATTAAACATTGCTACATAATTTGAATGATTAAATGCAGTTTGAATAATTTACAGATTAAGGCTTAGCAAGGCATAGAATCATTTTGCAACTGGGTGTAGTTAAAAAGAATTATATGCAAAAGAGCACTTGGTTCAAAAATTAAACACTGCTACATTATTTAAAATCAGCAATTTAGGTGAATTGAATAAAGATACTTACTTTAGGCAATTTTGTTGGTGTAAAATTTTTTCTGAATATGGCTTTAATCCACTTTTCTTTAAGCTCTGTATTTGTTAGAAAAGAAAACGTGGAAACTTTCTCTTGTCCATAACGGTTGCTTTTGCATCTCGGAACACAGCATGTGAAAACCATGCTAAGGATCTGTAAAAATATTTTAAGAAACAGTGCAAAGAATTAAAGATTTAAGAAATTTGTTATGAGTAGTAATAAAACAAAGATATTTATTCTAATACTTTATAAATATCAATCTTATAATTGATTAAGAATCTGGTGTATTTGTAAAAATAATATTGACTGTTTAACTATTATTTGGATATCTCTGCTATGAAGACAATCTCTGCACTTATTTAGCATTTAAATAATGAGAGAAAAGTGTTGAGTTGTTTGCTTGTGTTTAGTTTTTAATGCATCCATGGTTATTAAAATTGGCACTTCCATGCCATGTATAAGGAAGCTGTTAGTAAAATAACTCAGTTTCAATTACTGATGGAAATCGAATTTGACAAAATATAAACCAATCTTGTGACTGTGATTAGCTATAATTTAGATGGTTTTTGTTCACTGTTTTGAATTACTAGTGATAGTTTTGTTGTGAAATTAGTCATGATTTTTGTTTTCTTTAAAATGATCTTTTTTTTGGGAATCAATATTTAATATTTTAATTATATTTTGATTTATTTTTAGTCAATGAAGACAAGTTTTTACATCAGATATTTATCGAAGAGAGATTTGGAATTTTTAAGCCTGATGAAGAAAAGAAAAAGTAAGTTATATTGTTGGATAATATAAAGGAAATGTGATATTTTTAAGTGATAGATGGATGATAAGTCTGATTTTATACAAAATTTTCTTTTTTAGACCAACAGACAAAAAGGCTGCCATTGGTTATGTTTATGAAGATAGCACCGAATCTCCTCAACATCCAAATAACATTTCAAAAGAAGATGATGATGATGATGAAAATGATGAAGAAAAGGAAGAAGATTTAAGCGATATTGATTTAGGTAAATCATTTTTGTTTTTATTTCATTATATTCGATATTTTTAGTAATGATCTATTTTGTTTTTAATGGATTTGTTTGCAATAATTTTTTCACATTTAGTCAAGAATAACTAAGAATTATATCAAAGCTTCTTAACATGTTGCTGCACATTCATATTATATGGCATCATAGTTCTTGCTCATAATTAATGGCTACCAGGGTGCGTAGCGTCATGAAAATTGCTTAAAAAGTACTTAAATTTAAAAACCATTTTTAAGCACCTTAAAAGTGCTTAATTTTGAGGAAAAGGTCTTTAAAAAGTGCTTAATTTTCTTGAGAAGTGCAAAGAAAACGTTCTTTTTTTGTTTCCCCAGACGTTGAATATGATATCGAAAGCATAGTCATAAAGCTTTGTTTACTGGATGTATCTAAAAAAGAAAACTGACGAAAGGGAAGAATTCGGGGAAGGAATCCTGGGTGAGATAGATCCAGGGATGTCAACACATGTTAAGATAATGCTTCAAGTCCAGTCAATGGAGGCCCAAAATGAGGATGAAAAAAACATTAAATCATATAGTTTTGAAAATTAGTACACATGTTTGTGAAGGACTCCTAATGAACATACTAAAAGTCCGCGGTCCTGGGGGGTTGGGAGAGCTCTTGCCACCGTATTGGATTTCGCCCCCCTTTTTCAGTTTTTCTTGAATATCTTGATAACTCTTCAGTTTTCAAATTACAATTGATTTAACAAATTAAAGAGCGTGAAATTACCTACAAATACATGCATTTATTATTATTCTACCTGTAATAGTTTCTGTTTCTGAGATAATGTATCTAAAAGTTTGCCGCTATCTTCAATTTCATCCCCTTTGTCTTTTTTGGATTTATCAAAAACTATTCAATTTTCAATTACATGTAATACAACAAATTAATGATTGTAAAATTCCCTACAAATATATGCTTTTAATTTTCTTTTAGTTGTAATAGTTTCTGAGATATTTAAGAAAAACTTAAAAAGGGAGATGGAATCCAAAGATGCTAGCAAACTTTGAAGCCCATTATTAAAACTAGAACAAAAATTAAAGCACTCTTTTGTTGAGAATTTTACGGTCTTTAATTTTTTGTATTGCGTGTGATTTGAAAACTAAATAATTTTCGAGATATTGAAGAGAACTGAGAAAAGGGGGATAAAATCCAAGATGGCGGCAAACTTTGAGACCCATTATCTCGGAAATCATTAAAGCTAGAAGAAAAATAAAAGCATATTTTTATAGGAAATTTTACGCTCTTTAATTCGTTAAATCACTCAAGGCCAGGGACTTTTGTATGTTCATCAGGAGACCATCTCGAACATGTGTACCAATTTTCAAAACTATATGATTTAATGTTTTTTTTCAAACCCTTCATTGACTGGACTATTAATGATCTTTTTCATACCCCCTCTTACTTCAACAATGGGTAGCGCCATATATTAAAAAACTTGAATGATTATCCCGAAGAGGCAAATTAACTGTTAATTTGTTAATTTTAAGAAATGTTGAAAAAGGTAAGAGGTATTTATTGTTAATCTTATAAAAGTTGATTTAATTTTTGATAATGACAATTTGCATATTCATTTTTAATTTTTTTGTAAAATCAAAAATACATCTTTTATTTTACAATAGAAGACGTTGTGCAAATACAGAAATAAATATTAAAATTAAAAAATACATATTTAAAATTAAAAAAATATATTTTAAAATTTTCAATAAAAACTATGCATTATTATAAAACAGAAATCATCATATGCTTAGAAGATATGTGGGTCGGCGAATGCATGCATGTATAAAGGTGCTTAATTTTTTTTTTTGGCTGAAGTGCTTAAAAAGTCCCTAAAAGTGCTTAATTTTTGCAGCAACTTCTCACTACGCACCCTGTCTACAGCCATTGTAGTATGTTAAACTATGGACCACGACTCAAGTAGTCTCATACAGATATTCTATTAGTAAGGAGGACAAATTTTGCTACTGTTGAAAGGTAGCCTTCTCTGATTAACTTACAGTAAGTCTACCAAGAAAGGATGCTTTCTGATATGCAGTCACCATCTTGACATGAACTAAAAACAAACTTTCATAGTTTGATAGAGGATGCTCCTAACAAAATGAAACTTAAGAATGTCTGTTACATTGATGTATAAAATGATGCTTTAGAGTTTTTTAGTTATGGAGATACAGTCGAACGTCGCAAATCCGGAATCGTTGGGACTTCGGCAATTCCGGATTTGGGATAATTCCGGATCTTAGATCATTCAATATTAAGAAGTAATTTTAACATCATAAAACACATAATTCAATTTAAATTTGAAAAAACTTATTTATTACTTGTTTTCTTTGATATATAAACATAATTAATATTATTTCTTTTTAATTTTAACATTTTTGGGAAAACATTTCACTTAAAGGGAGTTGCTTCATTAGTTTTGGTTTTTGATTAAGTAACTTCTCTTTTATTTTATGTATCGCCATTATGTTCGACTCCGAAATAAAGTCTCTTTGCAAATCCTCTGTGAGCCAGAAGGGGATAGGAAGTTGCGCGCATCTTATTTGTTAACATTTCTTATATAGTGGACTAGTTCATTTTGTGTGCTAGAGAGGGAAAGGAGGAAGGTATTGTAACTCTGCGATTTGTTACCCCCCCGCGATACCTTCGTTGCACATCGTTGTACACATAGTTAAATCCTTTCCCTCCCCAGATGGTTATGACAGATTTCTGCTGATTCTGGGCGCCGATTTGTTAGATAAAAGTTAGGATTTTTTTGGGGGGAGGGGGGTGTTATGGATTTAATAGGTCCAGATTTTAGATCATTCCGAATTTGCGACATTTGACTGTATATCCATTCAAAGTTGGAAGGTAACCGTGATTATTCATCTGTCTTTTCAATACAGTAGCTATGATGGTTTATCAGGACTTATTTAATTAATAAGAACTTTGGAGCTCCGATGATGAATAAAAATTGACAATTCAAAGAACTAAAGAATAATATCAAATTTAATGATGAAATTTTTTTTTGTAATTGCTTTTTATTGCCTTTAGCTCTAAACTTGAATAGTTAATTGATTGACTTCATGATTGTTTATTTCTTCATTTCAGATGTAACAGTTGATGTCAACATGCTGACCCCTGCTCAGTGTGAAGAAATGAATTTACATTCCCTCAAATATGGGATGGTAGATGATGATTTTATAACGTAAGAGATCTTGGCTACTGTTTTAGAAGTTCTGGTTACCTCTTTTCCATAACTGCAAAATAGATCACTGTGGTATCCTCCCTGGCCTACTAAATATTTATTTAATTTCTGTTGCTTGGGTACTTAAAACAAAAAAGTATCTTGATATTGTGTGTTACCTGAAAATGAATTCATATAGTAATCCTGAGCGGAAATTCCAACAGATATCTGCACCATGATAAAGATGAAGCAGAGCAGCTGAAACTTGCCAGGGAGATAGAAGAGGAGAAAGCCATGTATTCAGTAAGTTACATAATTCATTACTTATATTAACTAGAATGCTTATTTAAAGTTAGCAGTAAAAATGCTCAAGATTAGTGAGAATACATTGTTAATAATCATGTATTGTTAATGATTAAATTAAACAGATGAGGTATATTATTTGTTAGAAATGTTAAAAGGTTTCTTTTTTATATGGAAAGGTTTAGGTGGGGGGTAGAAAATTGCTGAAGATACTTCTATAAAAATGATACAAAATTTTAAATTCTTTGTCTTAGAAAACTTTTTCCTTTTATATTGTTTTGTGGAATCTAAGTTATTTATTCTATGATGAACATTATATGATGACTCGGAGTACTCAAATAAAAATAAGTATTGTCTGTCAAAAAAAACACTTATTATAACTCACAAGCTACAAGTGTTAAAATCAAGTAAAATGTGTCATTTGATTTAGTAATGAGTCCTCTTTAAATACATGTAAATCACATTATCACAGAGACTGCCTTCATAGTGAATTTTCTTATCCTCAAATATTTCAATGGCAATGCTAATTTTTTTTCTTTTAAACATTTCCTCACATTGAAAACCCTGAAATATGAAATGTTAGGTGAATTTATGCAAACAGTTGGATATAAGATCTGGGAGTTGTCTCAATATATACAAATGTTGATTAAAGGTTATTCATATAACTCTTCCTTTCATTTTTTACGTTACATTAGTTGATTTGATAATTTAACCCTGGGCCTTTTAGCAGTTCTTAAAATGAAGAGTGAGCTGATAAGAGCTGAAACATTTGCCAAAATATGAATTCAAAGTTGCTTTTATTTTCATGTTCATGTATGGAAAGAAAATTAAGAAAAAGCAAACAAAAAATTTAATATTGACAAAAGTCCTTTATATTGATCTCTTTATCCATAAATAAACCTTAGATATACCAATTTAAAGTTTGCTTTCTTATTCTGGTACATAAAAAAGACTTACAAAGACCCAGTGTTTTGACATTTCATTTTACCATTCTTTTTATATATTTAGATTTTTAAAAATATTTGAATATCCTGAAAAAAGTAATATATTTATTTCATATAACTATTTTCATCAGAATTATGAAAATTATGTGATTGTTTTGAAAACCATTTTTTTTATCTGAAACATATTTATGATAAAATTTTAATCAAACAAAAATTAATATAAGTTTTGTAAATTTTTGGTGTTGCATTTACATTCAGTTGCTTTTTTAGTAGAATGAATTGTAAGTAAGAAAATGAACACATATGTCTTTAAATTTCTATTTCATTATTGATAAGGACACTATTTTAAAATTAATTGCTAATAAATTTAAAAACTAATTATTTTACAGTAATGTATTCATTGGTATTTTGACTTAATCATATTTTTACAGCTGTATTCATTTGTTCTTTGTTCAGCCAACTTTTCAAAACCTTCTTTCTATCTTAATAATTTATAGGTCAAGGATTTCCCTGAACTTTCTGTAACCCTACTCAGTTCAATATGCATTAAAACAGTTCCCTTTTAATGCTATCAAAATTTAATCTATTTGCTGAATTTATTGTTCAGTTCTGTTCTGTTTTCTGCGAGGGGGAAAAAAGTATAGAAACTATTTTCAAAAGCAAAACTGTATATTCATACCTAATCATTTGTTCAAAGACATCAAAAGATAACTTTATTTTCTATTCCATTTTAATGATGTTTTTACCCCAGCTAATCCGTTTGTGTTAAATTGCAACGTCCCGAAAAGCATGTATTCTGATTGTTTTAGAATTTTGCTGTTTATCTTTGGAACTACTGAGCTGAAATGATTGATATTATGCTCAGCGGTGCTTCATTTGTCCCTTTTTAGGTTATCAGTTTTATGTATTTCTATTCAATAATTTTTAAGATATAAATTTATGTATAAAAATTTACATAAATTTGGGTTTTAATGTGCCTGATAAGATATAATGTGCCTGATAGTATAAGAACCTGAATAACAGGCAGCGTTCGGATACTTTTTTGGACAGACATTCTTCTTGAGTTTTTAAGTTGTTTTCAGGCTCATTTTTTAGAGTTTAAAATGGCATTGGTTTGAAATATGTTCAATATCTGATTATCTATCATTATTCTTTATTCATATATATTTTTTAATGATTTGATTGAATTAATTGACTATTTAAGTTTTGAATTGCTGATTCAAAGGAGATCATTCATTCTTTAAAATCATTTATGTAATTTTATTCTGCTAATTTTCCTGAAATGTTTTTATAATGCTCTCAATGAATAATCTAATTACATTATAAATATTCACTTAAAATTTGTATGCACTGTCATGAATGCTGTTTATGTAACTATTTTTCACGTTCCTTGAATAGACTTTTAAAACTTTTTTTTTTTTTTTTTTAAGTAATTTTTAACACAAGTATGTTCATAGTGGCTGTTTCAATGCAATCAGTTAAGGCTCTATACTTTCTACACATTTTTCCTCCTCTTATTTTTGAATTACATTTTGTCCTTTTCTTTTTAATGTGGAAATGCCCCTTTTTGTTGTTCTTTTCATATTCAGCCTTCCTTAAATCTTGAATTCTCTTTCACCAGATATTTTAAAAATTGCTTTAAAAAATAGTATTGTTTTTCCCTGCTGTGTGTAATTTGCAGAATATATACTTTTAAATATCCTTTTCTATCTTGATAATTTCTGAGAAAGTAATAATTCAACTGAAATAATTGCAAGGAGTAAGTTACTAATTGGTAAACAGTTATTTTAATGTAAAATAACAGGATTTTAGTTCAAAACCAAAATACTACGTTGGTTTTATGTATGTAGAATTTTTATATTCTTGGAAGGAATGCTTCCTGTTTTAAAACTACAATAATGATTATAAAATGGAAAGACTTTTAAAAATGAGTACATATTCAATTCCTTTCTCATAGAAGGTTACCAATAAATAGTAAAAATAGTGCAATTTTGCAACTATTTGTATTTATCTATTTGTTGCAAAATTCATACAGCTCATTCATTTCATACAACTTTGAAGTTGTATGAAATTCTTGTGAATTTTAGAAACTTCTACATGAACCCACATGTTTCTATGTTGTTTGAAATGAATATTTGCCTTTGTTGCAAAATATAGGAAAAGTATGCTATGTTTAGATGATCAGCCTTCTTGTTGTTTATCCAGTAGATTTTTAGTTAGTAGATACTTTTTGTATTAAAATAATTAAAGATCTTCTATAAGTATGTGACATAGTAATTTGATATGCTAGTAAATATTGGATCAATATATTGAACAACATCTGAATATTTGAAAATGCTGAGAAAAAGTAAAAAAAAAAAAAAAAAAAAGTTGAGATCCGAGTAAATTTTTTTCTCTATATTAAACAAATTGAAGAAAATATGTATCTAGTTTATAAAGCAATAGCATTTATAGAAAACATATGCATTGTCTGATTTATAAAGCAATAGTATTTATAGAAAACACATATACTTTTATGCATTTCCTACTGTCTTCATACCCTGTTTTGAAGAAGATTGATAAATTTCCAATATTTCCAGATATTTAAGAAATATACTCTCTGTTCATATAGTTGTATAAAAAAATAGCTATGAAACAGTATTTCAGTAAAGGGATGGTATATTTGGGATAAATAACTTCAATATGAATTTTATTTATGTAAGGACTGTAGCTCTATGAAAATCTTGTGTATGTTATTTAAAATAAATCCAGCTGTGTGGCTTGCAGTTAAATTTAGATTAACACAGTTCTGTTTATTGGTAAGTTAAAAGTGGATCTCTGAATTGACAAAAAAGTAAGTACGGCAATGTTAACTTATTAAAATGTTTTCACATTATTATTAAATAAAGTAATGAAAAATTCCTAAAATAACCTGTGAAGATTTCTGCCCATTATGAAAGAGAACATTAAATTTTCATGTATTGATAATTTATTCCCATTGATAATTTTTTTTGGAAGCGGGTCTTTTGTATTAAATGTAAGTATTTTAGTTGAAGTTAAAAATATTGAAATATTAATAATCGGTTTCAAACGAAGATAATACAAGGAAGGAACAATAAAACATCTTGTTTGAAAAATTTTATCTGTAATTTTTAAAATAATTTATTCTTTAAAGGTGATCAAAAGAGATACGACTTTGACTCGTACAATTCAAATAAATTATCAGCAGGTCAAGTCCTTTTTGTTTCTTATGTGATAAATTAAAAAAAACATAAGCCAATAAAATTACTAAATTTGTTTTCAGTACTTCTCTGAACTTTCTAGGAATTTGATTAATATTCCTTATAAAATGTGGGTTTGGATTTTTTTTTTGTTGAGTATCTTAAGACATAGTTGTAATTTGTTTAATTTTCACTTAAAATTTTCTTTAAAAATTGTTGCAAAATAATTTGCTTTTTTCTTTATTGTAGCATTTCCAAATTTTACAGATTGGAACTATGTTATATTTAATCAGACAGGTTTTCTCTTGACCTGTCTGAATTGTCTCCCAGCCATTCTAAGAGACGTTCCAATAAAAGTTTTCATAGCTCATTTTATTTTTGATAAATTTAAAAAGGTTTATGATATGTTGTAAACTTCAAAATTCATTGGTGGCTGGTTACTAGCTTTATCGAGTCGGGTGTTATGCCAATTATAGTAGATCTATGCCTGTATGGTTGTGATATGGTTCTTATTAGTACTGCTATCAAATTTTCTGATTTAACGATGATTTTTTTATTGCTACCCGTCCTGCCAAAATAAATTATCTGTGTGAATAATGTAATTATGAAGTATGAATTATAATTTAAAAGTATTTAATGAAATCTTGATTTCTTTCTTTTTTTAAAGTTTTTGCTCGCTTTAACATTATAAAAATATATTTTAAGTCTTTTTATTGTGTTTTTAATATCATAAAAATCCATTTTCATTAAAGCATGTTGTATTAAAAAAATTTCTCATGATTGTTTCTTGGCATAAAGCATATGTTACAAAAATCCTTCATTTTATATATCTAATAATTTCTGGTAATTTGTTAGAGTACCTTCAAATTAGTACTACTTTTAAATAAAATGTCTAGCCTTTTTTAGCAGTATTTATAAAATAACTTTGAATGCTTTTTGTTTATGAATACATCTTTCAAACTGTAGAATAATTCTTTTCTTTTTTAACATTAGGGCAGAAAATCACGAAGAGAAAGAAGAGCTCTGAGGGAAAAAAAGCTTGCAGGCAGAAAGATAACTAGCCCTCCTAGGTAACAAAATTTCTGTTTCGTACAGAACATGCTGTTTAATCGACAGTTTTCTAATTTCTAACATTATCCAAAAAAAAAAAAAAATCTTACTGTTATGTTTTTTTTGTAGCTATGCAGCTAGAGAAAGTCCAACCTATACACCTATGCGGTAAGTTTCTGAAATATTCTGTGGATTTCATGAATATGTTTTTCAGATTTCTTAATTGGACTTTAGGTGTGCCCCATTGGTGGTTTTTCAGATTCTGTAATCCAATGCACATGAGTGTTTTTTTTATTAAGGGAGCTGCCATGAAGTTGTTTACTAAGTGATTAAAAAATAAGCTTAGAATTACTAATATAATAGCCAAGATCTGTCTCTCGGTAACGCTTTGATGTTGCCAACAATAAAACTCGCGCCATAGCACTGCAAGACATTAAACAGCATTATTTCATTGTTAGAGAACCTAAATTTCAGTAATTTTAATTTTAACAGAGTAATTGTTGTTCTAATTTCAAATTTAATAGCTCTAAAATAGTGAAATAAAATTTTTTCTTGATTGATATAAAATTTATCTCGCTATGATCAATAGTTTCCGAGAAATTTTAAATTATATTAATCGTACGTTGCAAATTAATTTCCGTTTTTTTAATAAAAAGCAGTAAATTATATCCGTGGTTTATCATGAGCATGATATAGTTTGGACGCCACGATGCATCTGATTATTCATTGCAATCATGATGATATAATTTGATAATATTTTTTGGAAACGTGTGACAAACAGAGAAGTGCTTTGTTTTGATTAGAATTTCAAAAAAGAATTCCTTTGAAATTTTAACTTTTGACTTGTGTTTGACAAGCTGAGAATTTCATGGTTATTGAATTATAATAAAATTGTTAAACATTGAAAAATACTTCACACGGAATGTTGTTTACCAAGAGGTTTTTTGAATAAAGAAAAATGTAAATAAAAAAATATTTCCTGTCATAAAACATATGTTTATTTTATTTGTTTTCAATCAATGTTAAACATTTCTCTCGCATATATACCTATTTAAACACATCAGATTTGTCGGGAAATCTCTCAAATGAAGAGGCAATTTGCACCCGTCATGGTATGACGGGTGATTTTCTAGTATAGATAATAAGTAACTATTGCCAGTTAAAAAAAAAATATCTTGAATAATGTCTTGTTTTTTTTTACCTCCTGTTAAGATGTAGTATAGAAATATAACAATATAATCAATTTATTTTTTGTTTTATGTAATCTATTTTTATTTATGCATTTTTATCTATTTGAGCATTATTGTTGTTTATAGCTGTTACTTTGATTTGAATTTTCTAATGCCAAGAATCTTGTTCTCTGTTGACCTAATATTCTTATATTTTTTTTGCTTGTTTCAGGCATTCAACATCTAAATCTCGGTCACGATCTCCACCAGAAGCCGGAAAAATTATGTTTATTACAAGCTTTGGTGGAGAAGGCTCAGATGGAGAACAGTTATCCAAATCTGGTAGCAAAAGCTCATTGAATAATTCAAAACCAGGAAAAAACCAGAAGTAATTCAAATTTTTGATATGATAATGCTTTCTGTTATTGAATCATTTATAATATTTGTATATTGAGTTTTTTGAAATAACCTTTGTATGCAGGAATAAAAGTGAGCAAGATCGCCCTTTTAAATCTTTTTCCTTATGAAATTTTGATGTTCTTCAGTGTATGAAATGAAGTTTTATGTGATCTAAAAATTTTTAGTATGAAAACATTATAAATATTGATATGATTCAGTTCCCTGCAATTTCTGCAATTGTTAAATTTAACAAGTAAAAATTGGAAAACTTGGTAAATTTGCATTTATTAATTTCTATTGCTGTGAATTATCTTGAATATTAGTAATTTAAGTTCTTGGAGAAATTTTTATAGTTTAATTTTTTTTGAAGATGTATATTATATTTCAGTTTCTCTAAACATTTTGCATAGTAGTAATTTATATTTTAGAGGCAATTGTTTGCTCTCTCTGGAAACAAATTAAGACAAAATTTCCATCAACTTGTTATTTCCTTCTGCCTTTTTTTTTGTTAGAAATGAGCCTGGGCATAAAAATTTACTAAAGGCTCACAATAGAAAAAAAACAATGTTGAAAATTTATTGCTTGTGAAGTATAAACTTTGCATAAAAAATAATTTCCCGATAGAATAATAAAGCCGATCTTGCCATCCCTTTTTCATTTGTGTGTGCTGTAAATATATAGAAACTGAATTTCACTTTTATTTCAAGGACCAAGGACAGTTCTGGTTCTGTTATTGGACCACAATTACCTTCTAAAAATGATGACGAGAAATCTACTCGGGTGTCAAGAAACAGCTCTTATTCGGATTCTTCTCGATCTTCTCATCGTTCCAAAAGAAGACCCGAGAAACGTCATTCTCGACACCATTCTAGGCATTCTTCTCGTTCTTCTTCTGGTAGATCTGTATCACCTAGGAAAAGTTCTCATGACAAAAAAAGATCTCGCAGAAGTAGAACTAGGTCTAGGTCCAGATCAAGGTAGTACAAGTTATCCGAGTTTAAGAATTGTTTTTAGTTTTACTTTTCTTTTTGAAAATTGATATATTCTGCTTTTTATATGAACCATTATTTTATATAATGATGCTGTGCATTATTTAGTAATTTCTTTATTTCAGCCAGTGAAACTCATTAAAACTACAAATATTTTTAGGTCATATTCTGTTTCAAAATCCCGCTCAAGATCTCGTTCTCGACATCAGTCTCGACGAAGTAAAGCAAAATCTGCGTCTAGGTCTAGATCCAAATCAGCCTCAAAAATTGTTGAAAATAAATCAGAATCTCCACAACTACCACCACCTCCAATAAAATCTTATTATCGTCACAGTTTATCTAAATCAAATAGTGAAGTATCTGAGGAGAGTGAAGAAGATAATTCTCCAACTCGAACCCCACAGCTCTCAAATATTTCGGGCACTTCCCGGTAACTATGACTTTCAGATGTCTTTCCCTTAAATAGAGAAAGGTGTTTCTTAATTTAAATGCATTTATTAAAATTTTTTAATGTAATTATTTGAATTTTTTATGATAAAATGGTTTTGTATGAAATAGATTTTTTTTTATATTGAATATTATACCAGATAATTAAAAGGTGATAAGCATTTATTTTTCATCTGTAATTTTCTATGAATATGATTTTAAATTCCAAAACTAGTGTTATCTTCTACTTGAATTCTTAATTACTGAATTTTTATTATTTTGTCCAAATTAAAATTACGTTTCTAGTCTCATTATTGGTTCTTTAAATGGAAACTTCTGCAGTTACACAATTTTATTATTGGTCTATAAAATTATGGGAATGGAATTCATAAGCCTCATCAGGCTTTTGCATAATAATGAAATGCAGTGTTACCCCTCTTTTACACTTCTCAAGGTGTAAACAAGGGAAGATCCCGAGAAACTACTTACATAGATAAATCGATATCTGAAGAGACCAACAAAAAGATTATAAGTGATCAGAAAACATTTAACTATCAGCATAAGTCGGGGGGAGGGGTTTTATACTGTCAATAAATATTGTGGTTACATATGCTGTTTCACACTTATAAGTATGCCTGCATTACATATTTATTGTGGTATGCTCATCGGCTATATTATAAATCTCAAATCTTAATCATGCGTACTCATGTTGTGGTCATTACATACACCCACACTTATTTGTGTTTCATTCCTGTGGAAATATTTAAAATATTAGTTTTGTAAGCTGAATGGAAATCATTAAGCAGAGACAAATCTCTGGACGCATGGTATTTTAGATACAGTAGAAATAAAGTTTTAGTAGTAGATTAAAGGGGTTTTTTTTTGTTAAGAGTTAACATGTGTTTATTGTTAATCAAAGAAGCATTTTTGTTCTTCATTTATGCTAAGGAACTCGTTACATGAAATGAATTTGAATGTGTTATTTATGTGTGATTTAATCTTTGTTAGTTGTTGCCTTTTTATTTAATTGGTTAATTGTACTTTTGAGTTCCTAACCTTTTTAAATAAAAGAACATATAAATTATGTTTTTAATTTGAAGTCAAAATGCCAAGGTATCCCAATCTTATTTTAATTCATCATAATATTGATAAAATTTTACGTTCTTCTGTGATTTTTTTTTTATTATTAAAGGATTAAAACAGAATTCTGCTTACTTTTATTGCAATATTGATATTTTCAATTATCTAGTCTTTATTTTTTTTGAAGCAAGTATTAAAAAATTGAAAGCATCTTGCTTCTTTTAATTTGTCCTTCACACATTGTATAAATCAGTGTGAAACTGTTTTAAGCATGATTGATAAAATTAACTGTTTCATTTTTATCAGTTTTTTTTTTTAAGAAACAGTTATTAAAGATTAGATTTAGAGTGGTGAATTGCGATATAAATATTTTTCTTTTCAACTTTAATTTGATGTTAAATGTATCCAGCTTTGGATTACAAAAGTAATCTGTTTATGAATTATTTACCAGTTGCAGTTTATATGGTTTGGTTGCATATCTTTTTAGTTAGCTTTTGTGTTACAGTTCTAAATATGAGTGAATATGCATTAGCTTTAATTTCATGCAGCTGAAGACCAGTAGATAGTAACATGATCGGAAAATTGTTTTGTTATTCTGATTATTATATGTTGTTTATTTTTTAAACTAAGGGACATTATTAAAGGTTTATTAGTTGGGAATTGAAACAAATTTGTTAAAAATATATTTGTGGTGAAAAGATTCTGAAAATTCCTCACACGAATAGAACTTTTTGTGATATATTTTTTCTTGATGCTTTTTTTTGTTTGAATGTTTAACAACATTATGACACAATTTAGGTTTGGTTTTGAAACATTTCCTTCCCTACTCTAAAAATGAAAATATTACTAAATATACTGACTCATTGTTGATGCATTTAAATTTCAATTGGAAAATGATCATTTGACTGATTGCAGTACAGTTAATATTAGTACCGATGTTATTTAATTAATTTCATTAATTTTTTTACAGTTACTAGCACACATTTCTTACTTTGTGTGCTAATAACTGCTCTCATTCTTTGAATATATTTTCTAAAATTGTGTAGCAAAGTATAAGTGTGCTCTTTTTAAATGTTACATAAACATTTAAATGTATTTTTAAGCTTAAACAGAAGTAAAGGGGGTGTTGTGCAGTTAATCTGTCTTTTAAGCTTCAAATCATCATTTTATATTTCTGAATTAATAAATCATTCATTCTTTTTTCAGATTGCAGCCACTTATGGGTAAAGCTGCTCCTGCCACCAAAGTCAGTAAGAAGTTTTCTATCTCATTTCCCAAATAATAGTCATCATAATATACTATTTTTCTAACTTCTGCCATAAAAAATAACAAAAATTTCAAAGCTTTTATATAAAAACCGAATTAAATATAGAATATAAATAATTCTGTTAAATTAAGAATAAAGAATAATGTTTTATAAGATGGAAAGAAAAGTGATGTTGCTTTAGCACATCTATAAAGTGATAAGTATTTTTGAACTTGAAGTAATTTTTGTTAAATAAACTGAATGAATGTATTATTTTAATTTAGATATATGTAATTTTCTTCAAAAGTAATTAGTGTATAGGATATAATATCAAATTCCTCACAATTTTTCTCTGACTTAAGTTATTTTTTGTCAAAAATAAATGTAAAATTTTAAGGGTGATTCTGTATTCAAATGTTGATGTTATGTTGTATTTGCAACTTAATGTCTTCATATAAAAATTTCTGTAACTTAATAATATACATATGTGGTTCCCAAACTTTTTCGATCCTTGGCACCTTTGCTGAATACAGGTTTTTCCAAGGCACCTTATGTATAACTCAAACAAGTGCTTTATGAAAAGTCAGTATTAATTTTTGTATGGGTTAGGTTAAAATATGTTAAACATATTTTAGCTCACCTAAAAATATGTTGAATAAATTTTCATAAATATAGTAATCATTAGGATGGATAAATTGGTTGATCCTTGAACATTTTTTCAAATCATAGAATTAGACTGGGCACAGTTACCCTCATTTCCTTTTCCTCACTGATTTTTGTGGTGATACATTGATGTTAGGATAGCAACTGGCAATAACCCAGTTTTGCACAAATAAGAAATAAGAGATGGAATTAAAACTTTGAGTTTTTATAACACTTTTGAAAATTATGTAATATCTGCTGGTGTCCGTGTGAGGAAGTTAAGACTCCCCTGTACACTTTGGGATCTATTGATATACATGATTGTAATTGCTTAATTTTCTTATAATTAATCATTTTTAATGTGTAGTTATTGCTTAATGTATTTATAAACTATTTAAGTTGTAGTATTTGTATTCAATTTTTTAAAAGTTTATACACATTAATAAAGAAAGATGCCATAGGAAGTTAATTTTAAAAGAATGTTAGCTTCAAATTTCTAATGTTACTTTTTGAGATAATTGAATGTTTGTATTATAATACACTAGCAGTACGCGCACGGCGATGCCCGTGGAATCAGGACTTCAACAAAATAAAAAAAAAGCCCACATACAATTGCATAAATGAAAGTTTTAAAAACTAAATCAAAACAGAAATATATATATATTATTGAGTTGGTCCGCCTCCTTTTCCTCTCGACCGAGTACCGTTAAATCCAAATAATGTTAAAAAATTACAATGTGATATTTATTACACCGCGAGCAAAGTATGAAAGCCAAAGAAATAAGTTAAGATACGCTTAAAAATAATAATCGAAGTCATGGAGTAAATACATCATCTCCTCGCAGAACGCGAAAGTAATGACGTCACCCTGGCCCTTCAGCCAATGAAATTGCCCGCAACGTTCCGGAGACTGTCGTGGGCGGAAGCTTCGCTAGAGGAAACATATCGTTCAACTATCAGGAAAAAATTAATTTTAAAAAAACTAAAAAAGATATTTTAACCATTCTCGTTTTAAATCCGACAGAACCGTTGCAGTTATAAGCTGAAAAAAATTGAAAATAATAGTGTTATTAGAAAGTTGGATGCAACAAATTTAAAAACAGAACCAACATTTAGGTGCAAAACTGACTGATTTTTAAAAAATTCTCAAAATTCAGTAATTTAAGATAGAAATTCAAAACTAACTTCATTAGAACGGAAATCGCGTGCTCTTTCCGATGGTCTATCTATTTTTGTCGTACAATTATTTGAAACCATTCTAATGAGAAATTAGTGCGAAAAATCAACCAAAACAACACAAAACATTAAATAAAAAAAATTCTAGATTAAAATTTAAAATTTCGGCTTTGAGGTGCACTCAGTCACCATTACGACTATCTGTGTGCCAAATTTCATGGCTGTAAGTGCGATAGATTCGTCTGGACATCGCAGACAAACACACACACACACACGCACACAAACATTGCCTTTTATAAGTATAGATTATGTGCCTGATAAGGTAGTCTGTGAACAAGCATGTAAATTTAGCCTACTTTTGTAACATGGCTATAGTTATGTATGTATCTTTTGGTGAACTGATTATGAATTGTAAACTACATTCATGTTTTTCATTTATTCAGTAGGGCATTTTGCTGTATGCAATTTATGTTCATTTGTTAGGTTTTCAGTTGTGTTTTATAAGAACTTTTTTGTGAGGTTACAGTTAACTTTAAGAAGAGTATTGCTACCAAAAGTAGAACTCTGTTAAAATTGAAATTCTTTCATTTATGACCTTTTTGATGCATCATTGACATTTCTTTAAATAATGTTTTCATTTTTTATAATTAAGATGGTTTAGTAGTAAGATTAGAAAGTATCAGTTCTATGTTTATATTTACAGTGTTTTGTTTTCTTATTTATAACTTCTCTTGTAATAATCAGTTGTTAATATCTGAGCAATCATTTTGCACTGTTACTTTTTTGTTAAGTTTCTCATTTATAATTAACAAAATTACTTTAACCTTATTAATATTTTATTATCTAGAATACATTTAAGAATTTTATTTCTCCTTGTTGATTTTGTATAGCTTTAATTATTTTAATATTCAATGTTCAGGAGTGAATCAGTTAATCAACTACAAATACTGTTTTACAAAAATTGAAAATGAATTTACGAAAAAAAAATCATGATTAGCTTGTTATTTTCTTTATTTTTTTTCTGAGCAAAGAATACAAATATCTTTGAAATTTATTAATTCTGAGTAATCAAAATTTTGAAGTAGTACAGTCTAGGCTGTAATTTGTCCCATTAGAAAGTTGTATTGTTATGAAAACAAGTATAAGACTTAGAAATCAGCAAAACAGACTTTCTCTTTTTCAGATTTTCTTTGTTTCTATGGATTTGATATCCTATTGCCAATTTTGGATAATGTAACAAAATTATAGATTTTTTGCTTTCATGCTTAGCAAATTAAATTTTAAAGGGGGAAAAAATTATGCTTGTAGAATAAAAGGAAAAGCTTTTAAATTAGCTACAGACAGAATGAATGGTTAACTTTATATTTCATTACATATGGAAACCATCATATCTGTTGAGAATTCATAAGGATACTAAAAAATAATTTTATTTGACAGAGATGGGAAAGATTTAATCACGCATTTTCCTGCAATATTAGCCAGTCACATGACAAAAACTCCCTATCCACCACTCGTCCCATTTTTTTCACTCCTTATAGACTGCAGTTAAATATGTAGTTCTCTCCTAGGTATTATCTTGGACTGAAAAGTCTATTTTAGGTTATTGTACATCTAAATCTACACTTTCTTGAGATATATTTTATAGCACTTAATGAGGTTTATTTTGCATGTAAATGAACAATGACTTAAATTTGTAATCCCCAGCACTTCCATTACTTGTGTAGTTTTGAACCAGTGAAAATTGAAATTCTCACATTACAAGCATTTTTAGTTAAAATTTCAAAATACATATTCTATAAAATTATCTTTGAACAGGTTGAACCTGATTTCAGTTAATATCGCTTCATATTGTGATAGTTAGAGGTCATAGCTACCTCATGTATTCTCTAGTTTATGAATATTGATTTCTTTGTTTTCTGTTTACAGACAAAAATGACTCCTCAAGAGCGGCTTAAACGAAAAATGCAACTGGCGTTGAAGAAACAATGTGAGCATTTAATTTTATCTCTTTTTCTTTATTTGAAGTATTGTATTTGTTTATGTGTAAGCTGTTAATAAAAATTGTAGATGTTAAAGTAATAGGGGGAAGAAAAAGAGCACAACATATGGAAATGATAATTTTTTGTGTAAGATGAGGTAAAAATTGCTTTATTATGATTGTTTTCCAATGTTTTGAGCAGAAAGCAATGGAATCGTAAAATTATAAAAACCAACAGTGACTAAATGTCACTGGGAAATGTAATTTTAATTTGTGTGTGTTGCATTATTAATTATTTTAACCAATTTCCTTTACATCTTGACATTTATTTGTATACAACATTGTGGAATGTAGTCTTGGAAAAATTGGACATTCATTTTTCATGCATTACAGTGATATATAATATTCTTATTCTATATTGTCATCTGTTTTCCATTTTGTAGTTTTATTTAACAGCAGTATTCTGAAATATAATTTTATTTTTATATAAAATATAATTCATTTGCAGTTCAACTTCATTCTTTGAATGTTGGTATAAGCAGTTGTTCATCTTAAAACCATTTTATTTTATAATTTTTATTTAATTGTAATTTTATAATTTTTTGTGATAATATTCGTTTTGAATGCTTTATTCAATTTCTGAATATTTTTCATTTCTTGATGCTGAAGGATTTTAAAATTTTGTATGTGTCAGTTTGCTTTATAAATGTTGCTATCCACATATTTACTGAAATTTATTTATGTAGATAAGGCTGATAAACAAGCACAACTTGAAAAAACAGAGAAGCAACTTCAAGAAAGACAGGTAAAATTCCACTTCTTTATTTAAAAAAATTTAAGTACATTTATTTTTGTTTGCAATTTTCTGAATACTTTTGTTATTTAAAATAATATCTAAATATTCTTGCATACTTTTACTGCGCTTTTTTCTTAATTTTGGTATTTAAAAAGTGCTGTATATAGTGATATGGGTTCCTACATTATTTGTACAGTAATAATAATGGCCAGTTCAGAGGTGTTTTTCTTTTTTTTTTTTTTTGTTTAAAAATAGAATTAGGATGGGAGTGGTTGAATACTGTTTCACTTTTATCATATTCATAAAGTTTGTGAACTTTAAATCCAATTCTGTGCCAAACATTCTCAAGTTGATGTGGTATGAAAATTCAGAATTTGATAACACCATTGTTTTGGGATTTCTAGGTCCCAAATTCTATAAAGTCAGAGCATAAGAGAAACTCTACTTACCTGACTTTCTGGGTTCTTACTGTATCTATTGAGATAATCCAAAAGTATTCGAATAAATCCGGAGCATTTGGCAGTAATCTACAATGTTTATTATTCTAAGAGGACACACATATAAATATTAACGGAGCATATATACAATGTATTATTTACAATTTATATTACAACGTGCACATTTCATGACTTTCGCTTCTACTACATACAACCTTTTCTTCTCATCTTTAGCCAACTAACTTTCTCAGTTCTGGAATCATGGGATTTCAACCCTGATGTCACCACTAGCATAGTGCGCAAAAGGGTTACATCATGTGGTTTAGTCAAGGAATTCCAACATCCTCCCACCTTTGAGTTTCAACTACAGGAAACTCAAATACAGCTCTCAAATTAACATGAAAAGTTTTCAAAATTATCAAATACAAATTGACAAATATCAAAACAAATGAATTAACAAAATATTTAAACTATCAAATTTAAATCAAGAAAACACTTCAACGAAAATATATCAAAGTAACAAAAAATATTTCAATTATCAAAATAAATCAAATTAGCATTAAAATTGTTGTTTAATATTCAATTCTCAATTAAAGTTCTTAATATATGATGTAGATAATGTAAAGTTCAAAGGATAAGAGTTCTTGTAATAAAGAAAAGTTCAATATTCACAATACGAGTCTCTTGACCCTTTTTAACCTCCTACCATACCGTGAGGTTGGTTCATTAGGCTCAGCCTTGTCGAGAGAATCTCTTTCAGCTGCACTGGAATCATCACAGGTAAAAGTTTTTACCGGTGGTTCACACTTTTGAAACAGTTCCTTTTGGTGCTCACCAACTTCCAAGGAATACAGTCTCAACGTTGGACGCAGGATTTCTCCACTTCTAGTTTTCAATTTCACAAGTCTGATGTTTCCATCTGGTGATGTGAAGACTTCGATGACTTTGCCTAAAGGCCAGTCCATTCTTTTCATATTGTCGCTGGATATCAATACAATGTCTCCTATATTGATAGATGGCGAGCTTCGTATCTTTCTTTCATATTGTCTGAGCTGTCCCAAATATTCAGAACGAAAACGCTTTCGTAGATCTTGTCGTAATCTTTGTCGATAAGCAAACCTTTTATTTAGAGATTTGTAATCCAGGAGATCAAGGTCAGGTATTCCAACCTCTCTGACTTCTTGCAAGAACATACTGGGAGTAAGAGGTTCTAGATCACTTGTGTCATCACTTACATAAGTGAGAGGTCGACCATTGATGACACTTTCAATGTCACATAAGACAGTGTTTAATTCCTCAAAGTTGAGAGATGTTTGTCCTAAGACTTTACGAATTATTCGTTTGACCATTCCGATCAAACGTTCCCAAAAACCACCCCACCAAGGTGCAGATGGCGGGATGAATTTCCAGTCGATTTTATTCACAGTACTGTACTTGGCTACTGTTTCCCAATTAATCCTTTTGATGAGGTTGTTCGCACCTACCAAGTTTGTTCCATTGTCCGAATAGACGACAGATGGTCTTCCTCGACGCGCCACATATCTCCTGAATGACCGCAGAAAACTTTCTGTTGTTAGTGAAGTAGTCAGCTCCAGATGTATAGCTCTAAATACTGCACAAGTGTAAATGACAATCCAGGACTTCTGATTTACCTTTAGATAGAGGGGTCCAGCAAAATCGACTCCTATAATTTCAAACACAGAAGCCGCTCTGAGACGGTCGACTGGCAATGGAGCTGTTGGCGTTTCTATTGGCCGTGCATCAAATCTTTTGCAAATTACACAATTCTTAACAACTTTACGGACAGTTTTTCTATATTTCAGTATCCAGAATTCTTCTCTGAGGTTGGTCATCACTATTTGAACACCTGCATGACCTAGAGAGCAGTGTTTCCAGCGAACAAGTTTTTCGACTATCGAATGTTCACTTGGTAACACGATAGGAAATTTAAAGTTTTTTAAATCGTCCTTCAAAGAGAGTCTCGTCTTAATTCGGAAAAGTCCATTTTCATCCTCAAGTATTTGAAGTTTCTGAAGCCGCTTGTCTTGTGGTCCTGTGAAAGATTCCCGCTGTGCTATTTTTATCAATGAAATTTCAGCTCTGTTTCTTTCTTCCACAGTTATGCTTCCTAATTTTCTAAAGTTCTTCTTCACCCTACAATTATCTATAAATCTGTAAACCCGGGATACAACCATAAGAAGTTTAGGGTAAGAGGAGAAAATATCATAAATTTTGTCTTCCTTTTCCGTATTGGTAACGCTAACAACTGTTTTTCTTTTTTCTGCATTTACAATTTCTTCATCAGGGAAAATATTGGATTTTGGCCAATACTCAGGAGGGTTTTTCAACCAAGGAGGTCCTAACCACCAATTAGACTTGGCTAGGTTTTGGAAACTACAACCTCGAGAAGGTAGATCGGCTGGATTCAACTGCCCGGATATGTGATTCCAATCATCTGGATCACTCAAATGACGAATTTCTTTTACCCGATTGAAAACGAAAGTAGCCCAGTTTTCATTTTTCTTAATCCAGTAAAGAGCATTGCTGGAATCAGACCAATATCGCGTAGCAACTTCTTCCATTCCTAAACTCTCTTTCACGGATTGACACAGTCTTGCTCCTATATTGCATGCTAAAAGCTCTAGTCTAGACACTGATATAGATTTTAGTGGGGCGACCCTTGCTCTAGCTTGTATCAATTGGCAATCAGTCGAATCGTCACCTTCACTTCTCAAAAATATACACGCAGCATACGCCTTCTCGGAAGCATCGCAAAAGACGTGCAACGTTATATTCCTGTCTCCTTCATTTTTGTCTAGACATCTAGGAATAGAAATATCATTTAAAAATTTGAGCTGTTCTTTCCACTTTACAAATTTCTTGGCCATCCAAGATGGCAAATCAGTATCCCAGGATAATTTTAATTTCCAGCATTCTTGTAGCAACAATTTTGGCATTAATGTTGCTGGGCAGGTAAATCCAATAGGATCAAAAATTTTGTGAACGGTTGACAAAATAATCCGTTTAGTTACTGGTTGATCTTCTGCAATGGGATCTAAATCTCTCAAATCAATGGACAGAGTGTCATTTTCAATTTCCCATTTTAAGCCTAAAACAGGGACGGTTTTTGTCTCTGTTAAATAAGATTCATTTTTCTCAAAGGGGGTATACTCCCACCCTCGTAAATTAAATCTTGCAGGACTAAGAATTTCTTGCGATTCGTGAATAAACTTCATTAGTTCCTCTTCACTATCCACACTATGGACACAGTTGTCCACATAAAAGGACTTCAAAAGTTTTTGTGCCGTTTCTTTGTAGTCAGGAGGAGCATTATTCAAATGAAATTGAAGAGTCGCTTCTAGTAAGAAAGGGCTTGAGGTTATCCCAAACACAACCCTTCGATGCTGAAAAATTCTTAACTGTTCTTTCTGCCCGTCCTGCCACCACAAAAACTTCAAATAAGGCCTATCATGTTCATGGAGTTCGATTTGCAAAAATGCCTTTTCAATGTCGGCAATAACTCCATACTTTCCAATTCTAAATCTGTTTAAGACAGAGGGAATTAGCTCCACCAAATTGGGCCCCTTTTCTAAACAATCATTGATTGATGGTGAATTTTTGTCTCTGGCAGAGCCATCGAAGACTGGTCTAACCTTCGTTGTGGAGTTTTCTTTGAAAACAGGGCGATGAGGTAAGTAGTGTTCTGGTTCCGAACTATCTACTTCCTCAATAATACCCTGATCCAACCAATCCCTAAAAACGGTTTCGTATTCTTCAATTTTTCCTAACTTCTTTAGGGATTTGATGCAATTTATAAGTCTTTTTTCAGAAATGTCCTTACAATTTGTTAAGGGAGGATGTCCTTCCACCCAAGGTAAACGGACTTGATATCTCCCTTCTTGGTTTCTGGTAACAGTTCGAAAAAAATGTTCTTTCGCCGATTGTTTTAGTTCTTCCCTAGTTTTCTTTTCACTTGGATCACAAATTCCAAGCGAATCTAATCTCCATAAATCTGATATAATTGCATCATTCACATGACAGGAGAGGACAGTATTTGTACTGTCACGTTTTTCTATTTCATTTGTCTTCCCCATCAGCGTCCAGCCTAATTTAGTTCCTACACATACTAATCCTGAACTAAGTTCCTCTATCCCCCCAGTGAACAGCTTAC
>BGPR01009766.1:2176-55871 GCA_013235015.1 Araneus ventricosus
GACATCATCCAGAAAAAAAATCATTGTTAGAAATTTTCATTGGGATCAATAAAAGTATTCATTTTTAGAAACAACTATTTAACATTAATTAAAGGGTTATGGAAGTTACACAACATGCAAGTAATAAAAAAAATAGAATTTATATTATGTAAACTTGTATAGGGGATAGGTCCCTCAAAATATTTGTATATTTTGATTCGGGATATAGCCCTTTCTACTGTTACTCGTACATTTGATATCTTGCAGTTTTCAATTCTATCAGATGCATCAAACTGTATACAATCCTTTAAAAATTTAGGGCATTTCAATTTACAACTTATTTTTTGCAAATCTTGTTCAATCTGAAAACCTTTATCTGCCATCACAACGTCATTTGGTTCTAACAGATCCATCAGTTGGCTTTTAATAAAGAGCTCCTTATCCGATATACTATCACAATATAACGGTGAAATGAAGCTGATGGTCCCTGACGGCATAATGCCTATCATACCTTTTAAAGTATTTGTGTTTTTGTAGAAACTGAAGGTCATTTGCTGTTCTGCTGGACTGTTAGGTTTCTGTATTGGAAACTCAGTACAGTCAACAATGACTCTACAGTCTCTGTTTTCAGAATAGAACTGCCTTGGCATTGACTCAACAACTTTTGATTTCGAGGGAAATATATGTAACAGTTTAAGCTTTTCATAAAGAACTGTCGTTACAAAAGTAAAATATCTTGAAACTGTCGAATCAGAAATTTCAAACAAAACAGATAAAAATTCATTTGAAATTCCAGTTCTTAATTTTACAAGAAACAGGGAAAAAAGATCAACAGGTCGCTTACAGAAATTTCCTGTTTGAAGGTCCTCTTCAACATTCAAAAAATAATAAACGCAAGAAAACCTTTCTTTTGTGAAACCTGTCAGTGCCTTCATCTGAGTGTCATTCGATATATTCTCTGGGATGAAGGCCTTTTTCCCAAGGGAATCTTGTAATTCTTTAAGCTCATCTTTTAGCTTATTCATCCTGTCCGAAACATCGGTAAAAGTCTCAGTCTGTGATGAAACAGAGTGCATTCCACTGTAATCAGAATTTATGTAAGTTCCTTCAATAATTAATTCTTTTATATTGACATATTAAATTTCTGAATATGTATTTATTATATAGTGTAGATGCTCCAATTTTGGCCACTGTACCAGTTTTGGCCACATTGGATCTGTTTTTTCAATAATTAACTAGTAATTTCAAATTAACTAATAAGAAGCATTGCAATACTTTAAACAATCCTTATTTTACTATTTTCAATTTTACTATTTCAAAAGTGGAACACTACATGTTCTAGTTTTGGCCACATAACTTCATTATTCTGTTTTTAGCCATTACATAAATTTAAGAATATCTGGATGAAATAAAATAAACTAATTTAGTTTTGTTTCTAAAATGAAAGCAACTAACTTAATTTTATTTCTAAAATAAAAGCAACTGATTTAGTTTTGTTTCTAAAATGAAAAGTAACCGATATAGCTTTGTTTCTAAAATAAAAGTAACCGATTTAGTTTTGTTTGTTTTCATTTTACACAGTAATGGCTCCAATTAAAAATAAGAAGGCAGGTAGCATTTCATAAAAAAAAAATACAACTCACCATCTAAAGTTGCTAATGCAGTTAAGGCCATTCAAAATGGAATGTCAAAAACATCTCTATTTTGAATGTTTACCTCACATTTATGTTAGAAAATTTCAATTTGTGCAACCTGACTCGAGTGATGAGGAATATTCTTTTATATGCATGGATTGCTCTAATTTTAAAAATGATTCTCATGAATTGGATTAATGTTGCAATTAAAAATTATAAAAATACATATTTGTGGATACTGTTAATGAGTATAATACTGCAAATTCTTGATTTGTAAGATTTTTTTAAAAAACTATGCTTGTGCAATGCCTCTCCCCATTTTTTGTTTCATATTTTATCCAAAAAAATATGCGAGTATATATAGTTTGTATTTTATCAACCAAATTAAATTGTTTTCTGCATTCCTGTTTCTTTAAAAAAAACTGAAATCTGCAGCTAAAATCAGCTTAGGTAAATTTTATTACATATCTTCATATATTCATCAAAAAAATCACATTTAAAATAATAGAAAATAATGTACTAAAATATATATTGCATAAAAATTATTTATTTTTAATTAAAATTCATTAAAATGTCTGTTAAAAATATAATATTAGTGTGGTCAAAACTGGTGCATAGAGGTGGCCAAAACTGGTACAAATTGGGTTATTTCATTGAAAAATTCATAAATCTAAATCTAAAATATTCTTCAGAAAATTTTATAACTAGCAGAAGGACAATAAAATTTGCTAAAGAACAGTATAAGTATGATTTAATATGCTTTAAACAGTTATCCACTGTGAAATTTCCATTTCAAATTTTCTCTTAAGGTGGTCAAAACTGGAGCATCTACCCTACCTACCATATTAATTTTTCAACTTTAATGACACTTTTAATAAATTAGTTCAACTATAATACCTGGATATCAGGCATATTTCCTAAAGTATTCACTAGATGAATAAATTATTAAGACATTTGTCCACTAATTTTAAGCTAGGAGTAACAAATTTTGCTACGGTTGTTTGTTTACTTCCATCAATAAAATACAGATTTTGATTTGGGGAATTTTTAAACTTTTGTCAAGTAAATGAGTAAGTTAACACTTACTGTTTACTGTACTAGTACTAAGAAACACTTACTGTTTTGTTCCGTGTGTCTGCATATTGTTTCCATCTGTTGCTGACGATGGCAAACCGACTTTTGGTGTCTGCTTTGGAGTTTCGGAGAAAATAATAGGAACAGCTTCTTGTTTCAACAACCTGCGCTTTGTAAATCGACAAGTAGAATAAGAATTTTCTTCGTAGTGGTCTGAGCACATATTATGGAACTAGAAGAAGGTATAAAAAAAAAACTTGTCTTCCAATATTCTTTAACCAAACTTGTAACAATTGAGAATTCTTGAGAGGAAACGTAAAAAACGTTTTATCTCGGCAATCAGTTTTCGCTTTAGCATTAGAGCATCCAATTACACAACAGTATCGCATTTTCATTCAAATTTGGAAAGAAATAAGACTGAAAAGTAAAGCAACTAAAACGTAAATAATACTTCCGCTTCGTAGCGCGGCGGAAGTTGTTAACTGCAGACCCATCGGCAAAAGTGGTGCGGATTAGCGCTTAGATGACATGCTCAGTTTCGGCCAATTTGATTAGACACGTGACCGTGAATTGACTCCATTCAAATAATACTTCCTAAATTATTCTGTTAGATAATTATCAGTCTTTCACATATGTCTCATATGGGCGTTAACTGTAAAATAATTTGTCTTTTCAATTGATGAATTTTCATGCATTGTAGTTACATTTCATTACACAATTTTGTAACATAACAGTTTAGGGGGAGAAATGCACAAATATGACAAAAAAATATCATATTAAAGTAATATCCTAGATTGAGATCAAGATATCCTTATTTGAAACATTTATGTCTAATATTCAAAATCGTATGTATCAACTAAAATCCTACATTCGAACAACTCGTTTCATTTTGACTAAGGAATATTAACAGCTGAGTGTTTTGTGAGCTATTTAAGAAATCAGGTGAAATTTTCTGAATATTTAAGCTGTTTTTACGGACTGAATATTTGCGCCTTGCTCCTTCTTGATTTTCGGAATAAGAAATTATCTACAGACATTTCAAAGGATAGGAGGCGCTTTCATAAATCATTTATCTTGGTATGAATTTGGAGAAGTAAGAATCACCATTAGGAAATTCAGCTCGTTGACATTCATTATAGGCATAGAATTAGAATGGACATAGAGACGCTTACCGGGGAACTGCTCGAAGAATGTACAGTTGCCGAAAAAAATGACCGGAAGTTGTCTTTTTCAAACAGCCGCTTATGTTAAAGGCGTAGGACTACTTTACTCGCGTGACTCTTTTCCGATTTTCAAATTTTTTGTAACTTCTGTTGTTCCCTTTATCTCTAAAATAAGACATTAGTTATGTTTTCAACATATGTAGTTACCGAGATGTAGAGGATCTCCCATGCAACGTTTTTTGTGGCGTATTGGTGTGTGAATCAAATTCCTTCCTGAGACCCCAATGGGAGGAACGTAGTCCTAAGTTAAAAAGCAGCCACCCCGCATTATATTGCCGTCGTTCATGGTGTATTAAAACAAAAGGTACTGTGGTGACTGACTCCAAGACAGCTAATTTCGCTGATGATGATAACAAACATCTTGTAAATAAATTTTGATTTTATAAAAATTAGCAACTTATATTTTTCACTGCACGTGTGCTGTCGCCTTGCAGTTTTTCTCTTCCGTGCATTGATGCACAAGTGTTCTTAAAATTATTAAGTCAGATTTGTAAATAAAAGGCTTTACTTTTCTATATTCCAATGTCGTCCGTATTTTTATTCTTTGATGAAAGATAAAAAAAAACCTTCTAACAATTAATTGCTCTTGTTAATTATCTCAAGATAAAAATATTAATTGAACACCTCCATCGCCCCCAAAGAAATTGGTGACTCAGGACGACAAAAGAATTTCTGATTTTGCATGAAGAAATCTGTAATCAAGGACTTCCAAAATGGTAATTGGAAGAAAAAAAACTTAACTTAGATATTGAACTAACTTAAATATTGAAAAACAGCTTAACTTCTACCAAGATACATATTTCTCCTGATAGCTTGGAACGATTTTCTTGCTTGGTTATTCTTCAATATTGGAACTTAAGATGGTAAGATGAATTAGCTGAATTCGTATTGCATTTCTGGAAACTGAAAGTATTTTAATATTAATGTGATATTTTTGCTCAAAGAAAATTCTCTTACTAATGCTTAGTGTTTTCATGCTACATTGATTCTCGTAACCATTTTTTTTTCGTAATATCTCAATTTAAATTTTTCAACCATGAGTTTACAAAATGATGCTAGTGAAGTTAATCAAGAAGTTAGTCTAGCATCTCAAATTAAAGCACCACCGTTTTGGAAAAGTAATCCACAATTATGGTTTGCGCAAATCGAAGCCCAGAAATTGCTGGCATAACAAGAGATGAGACTAAATTTCATCATGTAGTCGCTGCTATAGAATCTAATGTTTTGGATTTTGTTCAAAATGTAGTCATTAGTCCACCTGAAAGCGACAAATATGCTATTTTAAAAATATAATTATTGAAGCTTATTCAGTGAGTGACGCATCAAAGTTACGAACCATGCTACAGGGAATCGAACTTTGAGACCAGCGATCATCTATTTTACTAAAACGTATGCGTGGTTAAACAGGTAAACACTTTAGTGATGATTTACTTAAATCACTTTGGTTGGAAAGACTTCCAGAGAATGTCAAACTAATCTTAGTAGCATCAAGAAAACAATTTTGTAGCTTAGCTATTATGGCTGATAAGATCCTTGAACTCGTTCCTCAAGCAAGTGTAAATTACACTGATGTCTATCCAGATGCATCTAATAATCCGACATTAGAACAGAAGGTTGCATAATTAACTAAGCAAGTGTCTAAACTGGCAAATATTGTCAAAAATGTCCAAAATTTTCGAAAGAACAGATGTCTATCTTTAACTCGCAATCGTAGCTCATCACGTAATGGACGATATCCATAACAAAATAGACATGCAAATAACACTAACAAATTTTGCTTCTATCACACAAATTTCGGAGCTTTAACCTTAAACTGTAAGAATCCATACAAATTTTCGTAGCAACTTCAGAACAGAAAGATATTTCGGAAAACTAACGAGGCGGTTGCCAGACGGCCAAAATAATCGACAAGTCCATATAATTATTGTGGCCGATCATAATACAAAAAATCAATTTCTTATTGACACTGGTGCCGACGTTAGCGTTATTCCACGATTAAAGATGGATAATAATGCTAATCACGAGCTTACTTTATATGCTGCTAACGGCACAAAGATCCGAACGTTTGGCACAAAATTATTAGACTTAGATTTGAACTTGCGCAGAAGATTTCAATGGAAATTCATCACTGCTGAAGTTAAGTAAGCAATAATTGGGGTCGATTTTTTGACTGATTTTGACTTGTTAGTTGATGTTAAAAATAATCGTTTAATTGATGCAAAAAATAAACTTTCATCTTCAGGATTTCGAGTCAGAAATTGTGATTTAACATTTAACTTATCTCTTCTCTCTGAATCATTGTCGGAATTTAAGAAGATATTATCAGAATTCCCGTCGATCACAACCCCATCATTGTTGGGTAAGCAGTCTAAAAGTACTGTTGTTTTTCTTCAGGTCCCCCTGTTTAATCTAAACCTAGGCGGTTAAGACCTGAACTTTTGAAAGCTTTCAAGCAGGAATTTGAATTTCTTATGTCCTTTGGAATTATTCGTCCATCTGAAGGTCCATGGTCTAGTCCCTTGCATATGGTTGAAAAAGCTAATGGTGACTGGCGGCCATGCGGTGATTACCGTCGTTTGAATGCGGTGACAGTACCCGATAGAGGTTTAGGTTTAGTAAAAAGGTATGTTTGAGACGTATGCTTGCTATAAAGAAGAATGCTCGAATTGAAAAAAAAATTTTAGAACTAGGGTCTCGAATTGAGGACTAAACATGAGAGTCGGCATCACCGCCAACTCCCAACGCGTATTTTTCATCCGATAGATATCCTGTTCCCTATATTCATGATTGCACACAACTTTTAGAGGGCAAAACAATTTTTCTAGTCTTGATTTATCCAGGGTTTATCACCAAATACCTGTTTTTCCAGATGATATCCCGAAAACTGCAATAACTACTCCTTTTGGTTTGTTTGAGTATGTTTGCATACCTTTTGGATTACGGAATGCTGGACAAACTTTTCAACGATTCTTTAATCAGGTATTTTTGGTTTGAATTTTTGCGTTCCTTATTTCCACGACATCTTGATTGCTTCAAGTAACGAAGAAGAAAATAAATATTACCTCAGATTTGTCTTCAATAGATTAATGCAACACGGCCTAGCATTAAATACTTCTAAATGTATTTTAGGTCAAAGCTTAGTAACTTTTCTAGGTTGTTTAATTACACCTGAGGGAGTTAAAGCTCTTCCATCCGAAGTTTAAAAAATTCTTGATATGCCTAAACCCAAAACCGTATCTGAACTTAGACGTTTTTTGGCTATGTTAAATTTCTATCGGCGCTTTATTCCAAATCCTGCTAAAACACAAGCAGTGTTGAACAATTTTCTAAAAAATTCTAAGAAAAATGATAAACGTTTAATAGTATGGAATGAGGAATCGTTAAATGCTTTTGAAAAGTGTAAAATTAATTTCGCCAATTCTGCTACTTTAGCTTATTTTCCAAAAAATCAGCCTATTTCAATAACTATTGATGCCTCAGATGTTTATTTAGGAGCCCTTTTACAAGCTCATACTCAAAATGGTTCACGGTCAATTGCTATTTTCTCCAGGAAACTAACTTCGACAAAAAAATATATAGAACGTATGATAGAGAGTTATTAGAAATATACGCAGCAATCAAACACTTCAAATCCTCAGTTGAAGGATGGCCATTTGTAATTTTTACTTACCATAGACCTTTGATCTATGCTTTCAATAAAAAGTCTGATTCATGTTCCCCACGGCAGTTGAGGCGACAATTCAGTACAGATATAAGACATGTATCTGGTATCTGGTGCTGATAACGTAGTTGCCGATGCTCTTTCAAGGATTAATGAGATCATGTTATCAACTTCTAACTTTGAGGACATTAACAAAAGCACAACAGTTTGACGAGGAATAAAAAAAATCTTCTATCAGATCCGAAAACGTCACTTCAGTTGCGACGTCTCAAGATCTCACCAAATGTGGAACTGTATTGCAATGTGTCAAATTACAAGGTTCGCCCATATTTTCCTGCCATCATTCATAGATCTATTTTTAATAGTATGCGTGGCCTTTCCCATCCAGGTATCCGCTCAACTGAAATGCTCATCAAGCAGATGTTTGTATGGCCTTCCATTAATAAGGATGTGACACTGTGGACACGTTCTTGTGTCATCTGTCAAAAATCAAAAATTCACGAGCATACTTATAGCGCTCTGCAAAGCTCCAATTTACCTGATCATCGTTTCGACCATATCCAAGTTCATCTGGTAGGTCCATTTCCACCTTCAGATGGTTTCCGATATCTGCTCACTTGTATTGAAAGATACACTCGTTGGCCAGAAGCTATTCCTATCGAAGATATGACAGCTGAGACAGTTGAGAAATGTCTCGTAACACACTGGATCTCTCGACTCGGTGTTCCTTCGGTTATTACAAGTGATTAAGGTCGACAGTTCACATCAATATTATTCGTCACTTTATCCTCAATGTTTAGCATCACCAAGCTCCGTACCACGTCTTATCATGCTATGGCGAATGTTATGGTCGAGCGGATGCGTCGAACAACGAAACAAGCTTTAATGTGCCAAAACAACATATGCTGGACTGATACTCTTCCTGTCGTCTTATTTGGAATGAGAACAGTCCTGAAGGAGGGCATCCAAGCTTCGTGCTCCGAAATGGTTTATGGAACACCATCATTGCGCATTGCTGGCCAGTTCTTCGATCCATCATTGAAATCTATTCCTGAATCTACATTTCTGGAACATCTTCGAAGTACGATGGAGAAACTCACTCCAGTCCCAGCATCATCACATTCAAATTGAGCATGTTTTGTCCATCCTGCATTAAATGAATGCTCACTTTATCTTTTTGGCGATTCCCCTCTTTTATTGACTGGTATGTATGAATTTAAATTGTTTTCGACATCCTTCGACTTCAAAAATTGGCGAGGTACTGTATGAATGGATAAATGTGATTTCCTTTAATATATGCTATGTCTCTTGGACTTTTTTATGTTACTTTAGTGCCTTTTGTATGAAATTTTGAAATAATAATAACGAATGGCAAACTATGTAGTAAAGTGAACGGTGTTTCAAAGAGAGTTCTTTACATTTTTACAAATCCAGCACACCTCTATCAATTTGACTCATCGCTTAATACAACATATTGAAGTGGATAGACTGATAACTGCACTATTCTCCATGCGTTGAAGAGTCCGGTTTTTCTTGGAAATTTGGTTCTTTGATTAGTAATTTTATAAGCAGATGGATAGAAAGAAGTGCCAGGTTTCAATTTCCAATTAGATTAATTTTAGTCCCAATTAAGACGTTTCAAATTCATTCACATAGACAAATATACATATATTATTTACTTGTAAAATATCGTAGATTTCTTATCAACAGTGGGCTATTATTGTGATCTAATTGACACTGACACCCACATAGAAGTCAGTAAGTTATTTAAAAAAATTTAAAATTCTGTTTGCCCAAGTTATTGGTATGGAAATGAATCATTTATTTGTGAAGGAATTCTGTGGATGCATTATTCGAATGTTTAACACAATCCACTGAACATAAACCATTCGAAATATGTTCGATAAATATGTTAATTGTCAATTTAAACACATAAATTAATAATAACTAATTATGATCTGATGAAAATGCCTTTTGAAATATTTATTATTTAAAAACATATGCTCTTTAGCCGAATTTAAATATATTCTTTTTCTTATGTTTTCATTTTTAATGCTAAAACAAATAAGTAATGTCCTGTGTTGTATTGAAAAAATTTTCAGAGTATTTGTTATGGCAAAAATCTTTTCAGTTAAATCTCAGTTTCTGGAATTAAATTGTCACAATTCTGTTTATAAAATTAATATTATTAATTTTAAATAAAATATTAAATTGAAATTTTTATTATTAATAAATGAAATAATTTTATCATACATTTTTAAGAACTTTTGTTTGCCACTAATAAACCATATATGAAGCTTTGTTTTATAAAAAGTTTTTCTAACATTTTATGTAAATGATTTTAAAAATTTTATTATTGGGAAATATAATGAAGTTAAAGGGTACAAATACGTTCTTTTATTTTCAAATGTAACACTTCGTGTATTTCTAAGCTATTATATTAAAAATAATTGAAATTAAAAAATGGAATTATGATTATTTAAATATAGTTACATAAATAAAAAGTTTGCGAAATTATATTATTTTAAAATATTATAATAAATAAGAAAAATTTTAAAAACCTCCTTAAAACACCAAGATCTTTATCATCAATTTTAGAATGTTCAATCACGGTGGCGTAGCAACGGAGGGAAGAGGACAAGGAAGTATAGATGCGCAGTATGGAAGATAGTACAGAGGACGCAGTCATAAGAAAATATCGGTGTGTTAACATTGGTGAAATAACATTAAGAAGTGTGCGAGATAATATAACCACGCTCTCTGCCCTATTCACCCTTACCAAGCCAGTGAGAGGAGAAAAAATCACATTATATCTCGGTTCCACCTCTGTTTCTGATTAACGTCGCGAGACGACTATCCTTCAGGTTTCTTAATAACATAATGTAAAAATATCCTCTAGAACTGGAATTTATTTCGTTTAATTAGATCTCAAATCAAAATATTTTTTTATTTCTGAATTGAATTTTTTAGATCAAAGCATCTGAATCTGGCATGCACCGGGTTTATTATATTTTATGTGGCAATGCATTCTATAAAAAAAATCAATAAATAATTTCTCACTTTTTTAAAAATGCTCTTAGCACGTTATATGTGAATTGTACTCCGTATTTTCGAGATTTACAGTTCTATTCAAAATGTTTATCACTATTTTTTATTATAATTACTTACTCAATTAATAAAAATCAATCTCGTATGCCATTTTCAACTTAAAATTTGCCATATTATATTGATATTCTTATTTTTAGAATCAGTTTTATTAATTCTGGTTTTGAATAAATCGAATTTTTATTTTGTTCTTGCCAGTTCCACCATATATACTTCAACCAAACATATAAATAATATATAAATTCAATACACTAACATTTGCTAAAATAAGAGTGGGGCCAGCTCCGAAATAATCTATTAAAATGAAAGATTACAAAAAATTTTAAGAAAAAATGTTCTATTAGAAATCATACTTATTCCAGTAGACGACAATTTGGAAATGTCAAAGGGGTTGCCAAACAAAAGAATATTATACATTTTTATATGAATGCGGAAGATATTTCACAAATGTTTGCTAGAAATTTTTCATTCATTTGAAGCGTGATTGAAATAGGTTTTAAAATTCACGTTAAAAAATGTCATTTTTTGAGTCTCCAATCATTCGATATTAGCTTCTTTCCACGTATTGCACAAGAACATATCGTAATCGCGGACGGTAATGATAACGATTTCGTTTCGAAAATATGGAGCTTATGTATGTTGATCCTCCATGTCATATACCTAATATCGATTATCAAACCCCTGTTACTTTTCCTATCGTATCTCACACTAATAATGAACCAATCGTAGAGCATACATTCCCTTCGCGTTTCGATAATTCATCCGGATCAAACGTCAAAAATGTGAACTCTCATTTTTCTTTTACCAGCCTAGATTTAAGTATCGAAGCTTTAAATTATAGAAAAAAAACTATATTCAGAAGTAATTAAGTAATTTTTCCTTTAAAAGAAATTTTATATAGAAAATTTATGTATTAAAATAATGGTAAAGCGTGTAAAAATAAAATCGATTTATATCTAAATGTTTGATTTTATCCAGTTCCATAATGCATAAATTCTTTGGAAAAAAAATACATGTGTGAATGATTCCAAGGCAGATCAGTTATAACAATACTTACTAAATTGTTCCGTAATAAAATTGTCAGTCTTTCAAATATGCCTCATATGGACGTGAACTCTAGAATAATTATTCTTTTTTCAATTGATCGTGTTCATGCATTAACTGCATTGTATTTTCATTCATTCCAAAACTCGATTCTGTAACTTGACAGTTTAGGACAAAACAGCTCCACGAATATGAAAAAAATTATCCTATTAAAATAGTATCCTAAATGGAGACAAAGATATCTTAATTTCGAATATTTGAATCTAAAATGTCACAACAATATTCGAAATCTTATGCACCTTGCATCAACTAAAATCTTACATTTGAACCACTCTTTTAATTCTGCCTAAGGACTATTAAAAGTTAGGAAATGTTCTCTGAAACAATAGCAAGTACGCTGCTCAAAACAATTAGGTGATATTATGATTTTTGATATAAACAGAAAGGGAAGGAAATATTTTGTTGACTAATATATGATCTATAGGTGTTGTAAGATATGAGAAAAGGAAACGATGCAACGAGCAAGGAATAATTAAATTTTATTGGCCATATTTTTCGGTAAACAAAAAATGCACAGTTCATACATATCATACAACAAACAAAAAATGTGATTTCTCGGGTAAAAATTAGTTTCAAAAAGGGGTATAGTTTCCCCTGACCGCAAATAATGTCGCGCACCTACGGCATGTAATCAATGTGGTTCTCAATGAGGGAGTGGGTATTCTCTCCCACTCCTGTAGAAGAGAGCTTTAAAACTGCGGAATTGTTTCTGGCGGTCATAAGCGACCATCAAACCTTCTCCCTAGAATGTCCCAAACATGTTCTATTGGATTCATGTCTGGGGAATATGCTGGCCAATCCATTTGAAAGATTCCTTCGTCGAAAAGGAAATTGTCCACTAACCGAACACGATGTGGTCTGGCGTTATCGTCCATGAGAATGTATTCACCCCGATTGCTGCAGCGTAAGGGACCACGTTATAGGGATGAGGATCTCATCCCTATAACGCTAAGCCGCCAATGCTCAATTCCTGATAATGTTCAGGACGGTCTGGTCATTGATAGACACACCGGCCCAGACCATAACTCCGCCTACGCAAAATGTGACACTTTCGCGCACAAATGCAAGATTATTCCGAGTGCCACGTTCTCTGCAGATCACAATCCGCCTTTGTCAGGTTGTACACTAATATACTAAATATCTATAATTAGAATCTAAAAGTGGTATTTTCTTTGAAGCGAAATATATCTGTGAAGCTGTGGAATTGTCAAGAATAAAGAATACTTTCTAGATTTGGAGAGGGAACAACTTTGAAATCTTTCCCCGCTCCTGACTGCAGGCATCGCTTCACTGTCATCAAAGTGGTAAATATCTATCTTTAAATATCTCAAGTTTCATTCCGCCCTGCTCTGAATACCTGCGAGATATTTCCTGGTGATTTTCGGCTATTAATTTAAGATTTTTGAAATGAAAATGCAGATGGGACATTTAGAGCCGATTTGTTTACCACGCCATCTTGGGTAAGGCAGAAGACGCCCCCTTTAAGATTTTCTTCAGCTAGTTCTGCCAGATACGGAAAGTGCTTCTTCTTCTTCTGATTTTTATCTAGGTGATCTTGGATTTGAACTACTGCTTCACCACCCGCCATTCATCTGTGGTGTCTTCTCCCGATCCTTCGACTAACCTCGCCGATTCTTACATCTTGAGGAATGTGGTGTGGAGTTGATTACTGCTTAACCAGGTGACTGTCTTATCGGACGACCGACTCAGATTGTTTCAAATATTTCCTCGCTGTGCTGTGCAGATATTCTTGGCTTTGGATTTTATTTTTTGTTGATTAGCCGATCTCCGGGTGAGTTTGGCGTTGGTTTTTAAAAATATTTAGTTTTGGCGTATTTATTCTGTATTTATTTGTGTTTTGTGTGAATTTGCGTGAGTGTGATTTCTGATTTCAAGTAATGTTGATCTTAGTTAGATTTTTATTTGGATTTTATTGGGGACTGTGACTTCATACTTTATAAGATGTTCCTAAGAGTTTGTATTATTGAGTGGAAGTCTTTACTTCCTTGATCGCTTTGCGTCTTCAGCTAAACTAAGATGGGTGAGTTCGGTGTTTTTGAATTTATTAAGAAACCTGGGGAGGATGATTTTCCTTCTGAGTTCGATGAGGACCTCCGAAAAAGATTGAAAGAGATTGCCATTAACATAAATACATATGTTGATGCAAAAAAACTTTTTGGAAAGGTAGTCCGTGAGGAAATATGTGACTTTATAAAATATTTGGTGGATATCATTAAAAAATTAAACTTTAGAATTAACACTGCCAGGAACGAGCTGGATAGTTTTAAAAGATTACTCTGACACTTCGGAGTTAGAATCTAAAATCGTCGATCTGGAGAGCAAAAATCCGGAGCTAACTAGAGAAATTTCTGAATACACCGACCTACACAGATGTTTAAAAGCATGATTATAAGTTTGAAAAATGATAAAAAATAACTATTAAAGAAGAAACCGGAAAAAGTTTTGAAGAGTATAATAAGATATTGTTAGAGGAACTAGGGTCAAAAATGGATCAAATTAATATACGCTCTTTTGCTCAAATAGCAGAAAGTTCTGTTAATCTTTCTGGTGTCGCTGGTATATCACGAGAAGAAGAGAAGGTGATACTTTTAAAACCGACCGAATTAAATACAGCAAATTATTTTGCGAACCGTAACCTAATTACGAAGGCTTTTGCCCTCAGCAAATCAACACTGAAAATTAAAACTATAGATCGTATTTATGGCAGCGGTTTCAAAGTAGTAAATGGCAGCGACAGAGGGTGTGAGGCAGTGAAGACTTACTTGGAAAAAACTTCTGATATCACGGAAAACTTTACCATAATTATGACTTCTAAGAGAAAGCCGCAAATAAGCTTATATAATATTGATTAGTCGATGAAAATGGAGGAACTTCAGGCGGGTCTTGTGGAGAAGAACCCACTTTTAGTTGACAGTAATGGGGCTTCCCTTTTCAAAATAGAGTTTTCAATACAGGCAGGGAATGGGAGATACAGGCATTGGGTATTAAGTATTGAACCCACAGCGTTTAGAGATTTTAATAACTCAAAAAGACTCTACTTCCAATGGAGTATGGTCCATTTCTCTGAATTTGTGAGTGTCAAACAATGCAGAACTTGTTTGGGTTTCGGTCACACCACTAAGAACTGTGACAATAGAAATAAACCAATATGTGGCAAGTATGCTGAACCGGTCTAGGAGAATCATGTCTGTCCGGAAACCCACTGTCACAATTGTGTAACTGCAAATAAAAAATGTAAACAAAATTGGTCGACAAAACATGGCGCCTTCTATAAAAAGTGTAAATCCTATCTTAGACAAAGAGATCAAATGACGAAACATATTGATTATAGACTTACACAGCCTCAGAGGGATACAAATTAACCTGAATCACTGGTCAAACGGCGCATATTGCTGCACTGCAGACTACAATCGATCTTAAACTTGGCTTTCTTGCTGTCCAGGATCCCTATTTAGTTAAAGGGCGACCCATGGAACCAAATCCCGGTAGTAAAATGTTCACTTCTAAAAACAATAGTGCACTAATTATTATTTTTAATAAAGAGTTGAAATATTATACTAAATTTCAATCTCATCATATAATTATAATAGAGATTCATACTGATAATTATATTTTTAATGTAAACATTGGATGTTTTCCTCCCCATGATGACATTGATTTATTAATAAATGAATTCCTCAATTACGATTTCAATCGTGGTTTTAACCTGGTGATGGGCGCGGAGATATAAAGATTAATCAAGGGGTACGCGAGAGAATAAAAGTTGGGAAACCCTGGTCTATCCTGTAGAGCGTCACCAGACACGCCCACACACAGAGACAGATACTAGCTTTTATTATTGACGATGATCTAAGATGCAGCAGAATAATCCGCTTGCCATAGCACTTCTTCACATTGAATCAGAATTAAACATGTTCGTTAGCTCCAATGGAATAACGAAAACTTCTTCAGATATAAAATCGTTAGGAAAAAAGTTTTAGTAAGCATTTAAGGCGATTTGAAAGAATTCGATGGAAATTAATTCAGTTTATAGGTGTTAATCTTATTCCATTTCATAACTCTTGTAGTTTAGAAATAAAGATATAAGTTCAAGAATTTTAAAGATTGTATCAAGTGCTTACATATCTCAAAAATAAACTAGTATATATTATACTAAAAATTACGTAATCAATCTTTTTTTAGATGGGAGGGAGAGGCGCACAATTAGGTGCTTTGGCCTAGGGCACAGAAATGAGTAAATTTGGCCCTGGTCGTGCTTCGGCCGTGTTTACACGCACATGGATGGAGAGACAGAGAGTCTTCCCTTTGAAGAATTACGTCAAAAATTGGCAGAAATCTGCATGTAAAGACCACAAACAAAATTTCATTTATCCAGCTTGCCCTGTTCTTTAATTTTGTACGTCGGGGGTAAACTATTTCAAGTAACAATTTTAACGTTTTACAGGAGAGCCAAAAGAGATCCATTTCACGATGATTTGTAGAGCGCAATTTATTTTTGAGAGAGGTTATCTTTGTTATCTTCGACTTATCTTTGTTTATTTCGACCCACAGCTACGAGACTTTGTCCACCCAAAGATGCCGTCGTGCTACAATAAAAACATCAAAATCAGCAAAAGTGGGCTTGAGATTGTTTGCTCTCAAACACAGAAGTATCTTGTTAACAGGCAGACACAATTCCAAAAATGGTTTATTTTTATTCAAACTCGGTGAGGTCTAAAATGGGGGAATTCATCAAAATCTCTAGGTCGAATTTTTTGACGATTATAATGCTTCCTTTTTGCATGCTTCGTATTCAAGAAAATAATCAAAAATAAATAATATAATAACCCAAATCTGTCTCTCGGTAACACTCTGACGTCACCAACAATAAAGCTCGCGCCATAACACTCCGAGACGTTAAACAGCATTATTTCATTGTTAGAGAACCTAAATTTCAGTGATTTTAAATTTAAAAGAGTATTTGTCGCCCTAATTTCAAATTTAATAGCTCTAAAATAGTGAAATAAAATTTTCTATCGATTGATATAAAGCTTATCTCGCTATGATCAATAGTTCCAGAGAAAGTTTAAATTATACTAATCATATATTTCAAATTAATTTCCGTTTTTTAATAGAAATTAGTAAATTTGCGTCGGTGGTATATCATGCGCGTGATATAGTTTGGATGCCACGATGCATCTGATTATTTATTGCAATCGTGATGATATAATTTGATAATATTTTTGGCAACGTTTGACAAGCAGAGAATTTCATGGTTTCAGATAATTATAATAAAATTGTTAAACAACAAGAAATACTTCACACGGAATGTTGTTTACCAAGCGGTTTTTTGAATAAAGAAATATGTAAATAAAAAAATATATTTCCTGTCATAAAACATATGTTTATTTTATTTGTTTTCAATCAATGTTAAACATTTATCTCGCATGTATATCTATTTAAACACTTCAAATTTGATGGTAAATCTCTCGAATGAAGAGGCAATTTGCACCCGTCTTACCATGACGGGTGATTTTCTAGTAATTTCCTAATAATTGAATAAAAATTTAATAAACTTAAAAGAGGAAAGGAACAATTAAAAAAAGCAGTTTTCAAAAATATATTTTAATCAATGTTCTGAAAAGTTGGTGTGGCGAGGAAGTTTGTAGGGGGGTGCCAGCTCAGTTGTCGTTCTCGTCATCTGACCGAGGTTCAAAATTGCGACGTGCGTCCCAAAATAGCTCTCTTGTTGCTTCAAAACGGGACGTTAATATAACTAGCCTAAACCAGTGCGCTAAAAAGGAGAATTTTTATTATTTTCTATTTTTTAGCCTTTAAATTATAATTCATTATTTTAAATATTATGAAATCTCGAAATTAATCTTTCTCCAAATCGACAACCAGGTGACGCTCCGAGTACAGAATCAAAATTTCATTAAATTAATCTATTAATTGATAATCGAATAATAAAGGTGGTAAACAATGTAAGTGCCAGAAAAATACAGATACCGTTTTGCCACGTTTATGACAGAGCTAGATTTTCTATAGTGCCAATCTAGGTCATGGCCTAGTGCTCAAATTTAAAACAAATTACAATAAAATATTTACAAATTTCTGTATTATTTTGAAAAGACCCTATGATATACTCTTTTTTAAGTGTATCCATTCACATTAAATGAATTGGCGGCACATTTACGATGCCTATCTCTATTGTTGCTGTTAATGCGCCGGGGGGTGCAGAATTAAGTAGTTTGGCCTAGGACGTAGAATTATATAAATCCGGCCCTGGTTAACGACGAAGATTGGTTTGTGCACATGAGTATCAGTGCTGTACTTTTACCTAGTCTCATTTGCTGCTTTAACCACAGTATTGTTATAAACATGGAAAGTCGTTTCCCAGCAATGTGAGTCTTATGGTTGGGAAGAGAGTTTTACAGGGGTAAGAATGAGATGACCGACAGCAGCCACGTCTTGACCCCTGACCTTGGCGACCATCTTGGCGACTTGGCGACAAATTTGGCAACTTTGGCGACGAAATATGGGATCTCAAACGTGCTGGAATCTTCTCGATATTTCCATTAGGAGAGAAGATACGCTTGAATGTACTAGAAGATTCCATGTGACTTCACGGCCTGCCGCGGGAGACTATATAAGGAAAGCGCTTGGATGACGGGGTGTGTTGGTCGACTGGGATCACCTTGGAGCGCGAACGTCTTTGGAGTTCTATCCGCTGTGTGAGCTAGTAAGCTGTTAGACGCCGAGCGGCAGTGTTGATCCATTGGGAACGACTTAAGAGTTTCTTCTGCAGCGCGAGCGAGTTAGTTGAGCGCTATTGAAAGTGCTGTTATTGTCGTTATTAGTTCTTTGCTGACTGTTTGTGTTGCTAAATATCAAAGTGCTGAACTGTTATTACCTGTGAATTGTTGTCTGTTTACATTGTTAATTTGTGCAAGAACTATTGTTTCTTGTACCTGTGCTACGTGTTTCCCTGCATATTTGTAAATAAACCTTCATTCTTCATTATTCTGCGTGTTGAACTCTTTACACAATACATCCACAAAAAGACTTCTGCAACAATATATACATCGGAAACAGCAAGATTGGAAATGATTTACTCGTTAGAGTGTCAAGAGTAATTCTTTATAATGTAGTAAATATGTGAAAAGTTTTTAGTAGTCCTCTAAGTAGTTCAAAAAAGCGTGTAAAGACATCTCTGGTGTGAATGAATATTCCTGTGACTAATGTGTACAGAATTTTTTTTTTTCAACATTCTCTTTTTTGGCACGTACAACGATTAACATTTTTAGTCCTCAATTAAGTTTTTAAAAAAAATTAGTGTTTTTTCCTCTAGAATACATAAATGTACAAATTTCAAAACTCTAGCATATCAGGAAGGGAGTGTAAAATTGATTACAAAATTCCATCTCTACAAACATGAAACGCATCAAATTCAATAAAATCGTATAAAAATAAGGACGATATTATTCGCTGCTAAAGAATTGCTTAGGAATGTTAGGTATGTTATCTATTAATATCAATAGGAGTGAGGAAATGCCTTAGCTTTTATTTCCGTAATAGAAACGAAAGAAGATAAATAAACATCCAATTTTTCAACAGTCCTTATCCGCAATCTGAGGAATCTTGCCTTATTATGTTTCTACTGTTGATGCCAATTGAATGTTTTTCATCCCACTTCCTTGGCCTCGGAATTCGTGGCTGCAATCGAGATGTTCTGAATTTTTCGCAAAAAAGATTAGATAGCTGTGATATTTAACACGATTTCTTAAAATGTGTAATGTAAGGAACTAACTTTCAGATGATCTGTAAATTTAATTTTTTTTTCTTTTTTTCGTGTCTACTAGCATCGTAACAGCTTTTCATTTTATTTATTTATAGTCTTTCGTTTGGCCTCACGACTCACTTTTGTTGGGCAGAGTGCATAAAAACCAATCCCACTATAGGCGCCTATGGGAATGGCTTTTACCACGCCAAGTTGATCATTGTACCCGCTAGGGTTTCAGTGTTTACTTTGATTGGCGCGAAACTGATTTTTTCTTCATCGTGTTTTGAAATGCTTCCATCTTTATTTACAAATAACAACTAATAGCAAATTATTTTCAACTTTAAGACACTCAAGAAGGAATTCATTCTACTTTAAGTCACAAACATGCATACAAAAAAAACTACAAAGTAGAAATGTTTACATCCTTTTAACAGATTGCGACTCTCGGTCGTCGTCGAAATAGAAAAACTTTACAAAGCATTTCTCGCCAAAAAAGCGAAATATTGCCAAATATTGGCATCGAAAACATTCCCCATAGGCGTCTATAGTGGGATTGGTTTTTATGCGGGCAGAGTCGCAAATTTTGACCGGAGTCTAAATTGGACCGGTTGCATAACTAAAATTCTATGAAATATTTGGACCGTAAAATAGACAAATTATGTTGTAACGATGGCAATGAGGTGTATGAAATCATTTTTAATACAAAGCTTTACGTGTTTACAGTTAAAGAACAAGTGTTTATATTTATGTATCATATAAATCAATTATTTTAACAAAAGACAAAAGGCCATTACGCTGTTTTAAAATAAGTAGGAAAATGTGCTATTATATCTTCACATAGGAAATTCGTTTCACTATAATCATTTTATTAAAATTGTTTAAAGATAAGGGAATTTTTTGCTGTTGCTTTCGTCCAAAAGTTGCCTAGATTGAACTGTTTAAATGAATGGACTACAGGAATAGCTCAGAAAGCAGTTATCGCTACTAGCAGTCCTCCTAAATTGGAAGTGAAACAAGACAAAGCTAAAAATAATTAAATAAATAAAAGGACACTAAAGCTATTAAATGTTGGTCGAAAAACAACAAAAGCTAAGTTTACGTAGCTTTGTTTCATTTGTGAGTAAATAACGGGAGGAAAGGAAGTGATGCAGTGCATAAAGTGTCATACTTGTGCTCATGCATTGTGTGATGGTGTGTATTTGAGAATCAAAAAATGTTTTTTCTTTAATTGTGCTTGTTGCGAAATGTCAATAGGTGGCGCTGCGAGCGCGGAAGTAAAGAGTAAAAAAGAATTTGTAATGAATGATGTATTAATGGTTTAGAGTTTTGGTTCGGAGTTCGAGGAATAATGGCGTAATAAGTGCTTTAATCTGTGTTTAATGTTCTTTTTTGTGTGTGCTGTAATGTGTCGTCTAATCTATGCAATAAACATTTAAAATGCATAACCTGCTTTTTGGATCTGTTGAAGTCTACCGAAATACCAAGCAGCAAACTAGATAATTATCGTTGTGATAAATATTCGTTAATTTCGTTTTCGCACCATATTAGTTTCGAAAAAGTGCTTAAGGAAATTGGCGGTGCAATCTGGGAAACTGGTTTCCTCGGTTGGATCAATGACACCAATTTTTAAAATTCATTTACCCCCTTCCATAAAGTCCCACGAGAGCGTAGATGAGAAGCCGCCAGATAAGTAAACAGGGTCTTGCTTCCCTGGTGAGTACAATAATAGTTGGGGCTATCCCTTTGCCGGTGTTAGTGCGTGCCTCCTATGGAAAGGGTCGGGCCATGGTTGGTGATGGCCATTAGGACTCCAGCCTCAGCACTCGAGCTGTCGCAGCAACTGTCATTCACATGCACCGGACTGCTTCGAGCCAGGTCGGGGCGATTTTGATACGAATTTTCCTTCTATAAAGTGCATTTCAGAAGAACAATTAATGCCAATGTTTTGAAAATGAATAAAGATTTTACTACTTGGTTTTCCAATAAAATTACTTCATTACCACTGTTCATTTAAAAAAAATCCCCGTCGACAAGCCGGTAGGCAAATGTAAATTCCTTTTGTTTGGAGATATAAGGAAGAGAGCATTGAGTCCTGTATTTTCATTATGGTTGTAGATGCAAGAATAAAAGAGGGTAGAAGAGACTGCAAATGATGAGAGTTTTCCAACAAGGGATAACATGCATAGGTTAAACGGCGATTTAAGTTTGTGGGGCAGTAAATCGCTTTTCATCTCATAACTTCTAAGCAATTGCAGCTATCAAAAAGCTTTAAATACAAAAGTTGTTCGTTATAATAAGGCAATAATTCGTCTAATTGGAGTTTTCTTTCTATCTTCATTCGCAAGGGAATTGTGGGGAAATGAAAATTTCATCCCTCACTATTGCCACACCCTTTGAGCTAGATAGCCAATCTACGAACTCGGCCCAGATTTTCACTGTCCTTACAACATATCCCTCGTCGGTTAAAATCTAATCGAAATTACTCTAGTTATCGTGTTCACAAGATAACATGGACAAAGCTTTATACATATATATCTAAACTTGTGAACGGGGGTAGTTTTAGGTTCTAGAGGTCATGATCGGTGAAGAAATGCAGAAATTTTCCAGAAGTCATGTCATAACCATTGCAATGGGTATCTTCCTATAAGGAATCTACCTAAATGTCCAGGTAGTCCATATTCGGCAACTCCCCCCTACGTTTTTCAGGGGCTGACGTAAAACGGCGTATAAATGAAAAGATGTATATTCAAAACTTTCATAAACAATTTTAATTATTACAAATTTAATGCTACTAATGCAAATTCATTAAAAAGTAATAATGTTGCAGCTTTTTAAATATTAGTACTATTTAGTATGGAAGCAATAATGAAGTTTTAAAATTAAATATTTATCATAGAAGTGGAAAAAGAATCACACTTTATTGTATATCTTGAGTGCAAATTTTACATTTCTTATTTTATACCATTTCTGAGCATGTAAGTAGACCTTTATTTGGAAATGGCAGCAATGAAAGGAAGGAAGGTTAACCCAAGGTTACTTGAAAGTATAAGGTTAGGCTCACGGAGAGCGGATTTCGTTGATGACGTCGCATTGGGAGCACACCGCTTAGTCCCAATGATTCATAACGGAATAATATCATGTTTGAGAGCTCTTTTAGCAACAGAAAAACTTTCTTTAAAGCCTGTCTTTTTGTGGAAACGTTGTTTAAGAGTCACACATTCGAAAATTTTAATAAAACTCAGTGATCTTTCTGATATGTCTCTATGCAAGAAATAAGGAGATAGTAACATTTATGGTCTCTAATCTTTAATTTCGAAAGACAACTTTAGCTGAGATAGTGGATGATTTTTAAGAAATTGAAAAGTTAAGAATAATTTTACTTGAGAATATATAAAATACAATATTCGTTAAAATAATAGTGTTTCACTTACTTCATGTAAGGAAAACGAAATCAAATATCTTTGTAAAATTTCATAAAACTAAATTGTAATTTTGAATAAATATAAACAAAAATAACTTTTTTTTCATAATTGCTTTCATCACACAATTCGTTACTGAATTATACACTTATATATATCACAATTTCACACACAGAATAATAAGTATATATTATATAAAACCTCTAAAGCAATGTAATTAATATTTGCTGTATTAGTAATAAGCAGTTACCTAATTTCTAACTGTATGTTTTAAACAGAATAAACAATAACAAAACATTATATTAAATAATAAAAAAAAATTATAACAAATACCTGTGATTATAATATTTCTGTTTCGATGGCGATCACTTAAATAGTTTCCAAAGTTCGTTTTCGTACAATACGAGAAATGAGTCTATATAACTTTGTAGAAGATAATATTCCACTCTAGTTTAGAATGTTATTCTATAACTGATTAACTTTCTGTTTCATCATTTTATATGATAACAAAAATAATATTGGAACAGCACTGAATTCCATAACTATTATTCTTTGCAGGCAAACCAGCAATTCATCAAATCACGATGAAAATCGCTCTCGATGAAGTGCTAAGAGAAAATTCAAAAAATTGCATCATTAAAAATATATTTTCTTTTGCATCTATAAATTCAAATTTTCCGCACATCAAGATCTTTCGGAAATGAATGAAAAGAAATGTTTTTGCCTTTCTAATTTCTCGAGTGCATCGAACATCTGACAACAGCCCAAACAGGTATTGCATTAGCATTAAAACATTATCGTTATCACATTTGCTCTGAAAAGAGCGGTTTTTCAAGTTTAGCTTACCCACCAGAGAACGATTTAGCTTACGAATTCAAAAACTTTTCCTTAGCTTCAGCTCCGAATCACACGACAAGTATTTATAACGAAACTAAATTTACCGCTTTTTAGTTTGGAATGTGACGAGAGAAAAGAAGCAAAACAGAAACTCGACTCCAAACTAGTTATAAATAAGCCCAAAAGATGAACATTAATCCATTGAAATGAAACGCGATTACTCTAGAGTTAACCCCGGTATGAGGCTGTTGAAAGACTGTCAATTTTCTTACAAAATAATTTAGGAAGTAATGTTCGAACATAACTGACTTAGAATCATTCACATTTGTATTAATTTTTCAAAAGTACTTTAAAGGACATAGAAAAATTTTCTACCAATATTTAAATTCTAAAATTTTATATAAAAATTTTTCTGTAATTAGTTGCTTCAGACTGAGACTGTTTACTTTCTGTTTCCTTTATTTAAAGCTTGGACTTTTATATCCGGGCTAGTGAAATTAAAATTAGAGATAAATTTGTTATCATTAATTGATATGTCCAGTGTAAAAACTGTGAAGCTCCATCTTTTTCCGATTTTGAAGTTTCAGTGCCATCAGTTGGCTCTACTTGTACGGCATCTGTTTGGGAACTATACGGGCGATAAAATTCAATATTTACTGAAGTTATCAAAGAAAAATGTTAATTTCTCTTAATTTTTAATTAATTAAAATTTAAAAAAAAATATCTCCGAAGAACACATTTCTACTCCCAAAGCAATTTTGTGTGAAATTTCTTTACTCCAGGTCAAAGTGGTCTGTCCTGCAGAGCACACACACACATTCTCTATATTTATTAGTTGAAATATAAATACGCTACGGCTGATTTTTTAAAAAATGTTTGACAATTCATGATTTGTTGTTAACTTAATTAAAATGAAAATAATAGTAGTTTGTAACACGTTTCAAAAACGATTAAAAACATTTTTAACCGATGTCTTCATGTCTTATTTTCTTTAACAATATTGCATACAGAACCATTCCCCGCTGGTGGTGAGTTTTGGAACTTTTTCTGCGTAGAAAATAAAATCCTTTGACTTCCGGTAAACTATTACCAAGTTTGATAATATTTTGTCTGGTAGTTTACCTTCTATGGCCATTTCCAAATGGAATTTTAATTTTAAAGACCCTGCACTTTCAGAATAGAATCATCATGTTAAATAATAGACATATTGAAACAGACAGCAATCACCACTGCAACGCCTCGAGCTTCTGTAGCAGGTAGCATAAATCTTTGTCAGTTAAGCAATTAGTGTTTACTTTCGAATTTTTGTACGTCTTCTCTATTTTACTTTCTCGTATACCAAAAAAGAAAGAGAAAGAAATGGCTACACTGCGCAAAAACCGGCTTATTTTCTAGTCACTTTTCGTATGGACTGACTTTTTTGGACTTTTTTAAAACGCGTAATGTATAGAAATGAAAGTATCTCGACACGCTTGCAATACACAGTAAACAGAAAGGGGAGCGTATAGAGAAGCTCTCCGTCTCCGAGAAAGGCAACAAACAGCGTCCGGTACGCTCGCCGCGGCGAATGTGTGAAATTACTTTTGCAGGAGATTGAAGAGTGAGGTCAGGAATTTTTGCTAATATACGTCCTTGCGCTAGTACCAACTGCCACCGAAAAATAGCACTCCAGCTTCAGAAACTTCCATGATCATGTTCTCAAAATACCCATCATTCACAGCAAATGACACAGCTCAAACGAAGTACGATATTAGCAGCGACATCCTTCAACGTCACTAACGCAGTACCTGCCCATTTAAGACTGATGATTTGTTTCACTTTCACCAGCGTCTTGGGAGGTTGCTGAAACACTGTATGCTACCAGTGGCATCACAGAAAAAAATTACACGGATTAAGATCCGAAACAAATTAGTGTCCAATCGATACCCTCGATTGTAATATAATTCAATGAGGTTGTTTTTCAAAATATTCCTACTAAAAATTGAAAGCTTGATCATTCCAATAACGTTTCGCACCGTCTTGCATAAACCAAGACATTACAGATAAACCAACCAAGGCGATAAGAATGACCATAAATTCCCTCAATGCACTGACTTGAATTAATTGTATCCCCTACAACAAGACCTAATGAGGCCTCTGGTAGATTTACTTCTTCTACTACAATAACTTTAAGACACACAGTAATTTTTGCGCATAAAATCGTTGATTTCCAAAGGTTTTTCATAACCCTCGTATTGCTTCAAAACGGGACGTTAATATAACTAAAACTAAACTTCCGATAGTTTTTCAATGACTGAAAGGTTTTTAATGTGAAGCGCTACACATCGGGGACGTTTGGTACTAACCTAAAAAGCAAATCGAACTCGCTACCCTCAAATTCCGAAACCCAGATTCTGTCACTAGGTCACCACGGCTCCCTGGGTTCGTTGAAACGATATCTGTTGTAATGCGTTTTTCGACGAGTTCAGTAATTAATTCTCACCTCATAGTTCTAAGAGAGAACTGGCAATATCAAATCATACATGGTTTTATCAAGGAACACCGATAGTGCATTCTTGTCCATTTTGTTCATCAAATGAGTAATGCGACTCTCTAACTGGCCGCAGACCTTGCCTCTCGGTGTGCATCGGGCTGAGAGTGAGTAAAAATTTGGGAAAAAATTTATTTTAACAAAGCTCTTTTTTCAACGGGTGCTTAGATAGAGTATTTTAATGACTGATATTAACAATACCAGATTCTTTTAAACATTGCAAAGGACATGCCATACGAGTTCATATTCGTTATGTTTAATCTCGTTTCCACATAATTTTATCAAAGTTTATATTTTTTATATATCCTCCATGGAATTTATGTTTATTTTTACAGAAAATATTGCAGTTGTTTCGATAATTACATACAAAAATAAACATTGCGGTTTTCAAGGTATTAAGTGAGTCAATGAGCTGTATTATCGGGCAATACTGTTTACGCCTTCGCATGGCGTCGCTTCAAAACGACTGTATTTCTTATTAATAGTAATGATATGCATTAATTATCTCCCTGAGTCTAAAAAAAACTTTTTTGAATTCTGTCTATGTGAACACGGTAACTCAGAAACGGACCAAGTAGGACGAATGAAATTTGGCTGTAGTCTTGATACTATAATTGCAATTTTGCATCAAACATCGTATGAACTGTCTTTTTTTCTTTCGGCTTGCATGTGAATATGACAACTGAGAAACGGAACTGGCTAAATAGGTCAAATGTGTTATACGGTTTGTTCACCAGAAAAATGGATTCTTATCAAATTTTGGACGAAATCCGTCAACAGGTTCACAGTCTGCCCGTCTGCCTGTTTGCGTAAATGAAAAACACAGCAAGTTAGATAGATTAATTTTACTATGTAATTCTTACACCAAAATTGTAGATCTGTATCAAGTTTTGGACCAAACCAGTCAACAGGTAGGCTGTTTGTTTGGCCGCCTGTGTGTATGTGAACACGATAACTCAGAAAACATAATGAGCAAGTTGAATGAAATTGTGCTAAAGTAGTTTTTCCCAAACTTTATTTCCTCTCGTTCTCCTTGATTGGTACTTTTATTTTTGAGTATCCCTTACTATCATATCCCCTCCCCAAACATCCCGTCGCTCAAAATGCGTTTATTAATGTAAAGGGCTTTAGGTTTGCTTGAGAGTCAGACGATTCGAATTAATATTTGTACGATTTTTCTTATTTTACATTTTATTTTATTTTTTATAATAATATTGGTTCATCTTGAAAATATATGAATACAGCATTGAAATAGTTTCGTATTAACTTATGATGAAAGCCTACAAATACTCATCATGATTGTTGGTTACAAATAACTGTATTTTTTATTTTTGTTTAAAAACTGTGCATCCGATATTTTCCATTCAAATTTCTATGCGATGTAAAAATAAATTTATGAAGCGTATGTAGATAAAAACGCACAATTAGAATATTTAAAATACTGTGTTATTTCTTCATCAAAACTGCTTTCCTTTGAGTCAGGGACTCTCCTGGATTAACATTTGGAGCAGTTTTACCTTTTTAAAGTATGAACATTTCTTAATTTTAGCAGAGATTTCGGTGACAATGATAATCGCTTATTGAAATGAATGAAAGTTTCAATGAGATTCTTGAGCTTCTTTCATGGAGCTGCGTTTATAAAATTAGGTTGATGTGATGTCATATTAACGGGTCTATTCTGGTACCCCCGGTTGGGTTGGGGGCCGGCCCCCAACCCCACCGGGGGTACCAGAATAGACCCCATAATCTCACATATCTGGGGCTGCGTCAAATTCACTGCGATATTTGTTACTAATATATGCAAAAGACGCGTTTGTTTTTTCCACATGTTCCGTTTCCGTGTAAGGCATTGAATATTTTATGGCCGTAACATTGAATTCTTGGTACTCTTCTTTCGTTGCTGTCCAATAGGTTTTGGACTTGCGTAGCCTTCAATTTTGACAAGAACTTCGGAAAACAAAATTTTATAATTTTTTTTCTAATTTTAATCCCTTATGTTTTGTGTTTTCCGTCATTACCAACATGACTTCCGAAAACAGCATTTAAAAAAAATCTGACAGAAAAAAAAATTGCTTTTCTGTTATTTATTTCATTTTGAGTCTATTGTAGCTGTCGTCCTGCTTGAAATTCTAGGTTTGGTATCGGCGTTTGGGGGGGGGGGGGCCGCGAAGCCCGAAACGTAATTCTGAACCCAAAGCAATTCATTCAACTCTCCAAATATAAAAGGAATTCTAAACCTTTTTTAAATTTCAAAAATTTTATGTCTTACTAAAAATAATGTGACAGAATTTCGTATGAATCAAAAATAATTATAGATTTCTCTTTATCTGTTATCGAAATGGAAACTAAAACCTTTGTTTCTTTTTCTCTTTGCGGTCTGCTTAGCTTTTAAAGGCCTCCCTACATTCAGTCTCTAGATTTATCTTGTGGGATAGGTCTTATTCAAATCTCTAAAGACTCTATATTGCTTTGCCGTAACAGTAACGCAATTTCATTCCGATAAATATTAAAAATTCATTATCGTAAGATCAACCTTGATCTCAGAATTCCAGAAATAAAGACCGGAATGATTGAAAGTGTGCCTCACGAACGCCTTCAAATCAGAGCGTCCTCTTTCGTCACGTTCTGCAAATTCCACATGACTTTGTTTACACTGAATTACAGATCGAATTGTCTGGTCATTACACTTTGTAGGTCAACGATTTCTGCTCTGGTTTAAACCAGCTAGCACCGGTTCCTGTTCACTATCACTTCTACTTTTTGTTGTGGTAAATATTTCTGTCCGCATTATCATCTGCGTCCCCTGCATTTTCTCCCTTCGTTTGTTATCTAGAACTTTTCATTACGGTGCCGTGTCTTGTAAGTATTCTTGCAAATTTTTATACAAAATACCGTTAGCATTCTATGCGTATAATGGCTACCATCTGTAAATTTATAGATTTTAATATGCTTTTGTGGAAAGTTTTTTGCTAGCATCGATTTTCTGAGTTGGTTGCACATGTCTTGCGAATTGAAATATTGATGTAAAATGTTTTATGCTCGCTCTGCTAAAATTAAACTTTTTTTTTGTTTTTATTTGTAGTTTATCTGCTTTTCAGTTATAAGAGTTCTTAGTCTGTATTAGTTGACTATTTAAAAGTCAGTTTTATTAAAGCTTCGGATTCCGCTTAACTTTCTATGGAGATTACCCTCTCCTTTTTTAAAAAAAATTCAAATACTCATTCACGGATTTTCATTTTAATAATACATTTAAGTGCCAATGCGGATTTCATTATTTTATGCTGTTTTCATGGCGCATTTTCCAAACATTTTCATTTTGAAGGACGTAAACGGTGATGTGCTAAAAATCTATATTTTAAATAAAGCAGACTAAAGAAATAATCATCTGGCTAATAAATATTCATCTGGCTAATAAAAACCCCGTCTTATATATTCTAACCATGCATATAGGCTTTTTCTTATTCTGTCAAATGCAGAAAATTTTCTTGATTTATAATTAGTATGAATATCATTTTATCTTGGTTCTTGTCAATGCCTCCTATTATCTGTAGAAATGGAATTTTTTATCCATATTTGCGGGGGAGGTGGAGTATTTTCTGTGGCTAAAATGGTCACGTCTCTGAATCAACTAATGCAATTTTTGGTTTGTGCAGTTAAATGTGTTGCTGTTATAAAAAGTTGCCAAATAAACATATAATTAAACAGTTGTTGTCAACGTTTTATTTGGGGGCTCAGTTTTTCATCTCATTATTGTTTGTGTTGCTTATATATGTACTTGCCTTTAAAGCCTGGCATTTTATTTTTGTATGAACAAAATGTAAAAATATTTTGCCTTATTTTGGTGTGTTTCATGTCTCCTGAAAGGGACACATCCTTTCCACTCCCATTTTTAAGATCATTATTGTATAGTTCTTTTTAATAATATTCCTCATTCGACATTTATAAATTTTTTATGAACTTTTTTATGCATTTAATTTATTATATCTGTGTTTAGTTTCACAACTGTAGTAAGATAGCATTTTAGTTGAAAAGTAGATAAAAGATTTTTTAAAATTTGCAACTCCAACAAAGTTTAAAAAGTTGAAATTATTTGAAAAAATGATGAAAAAAAAAGCTTAAATTTGCAAGAAGTCATCTCCAAATTATATACAGAAAATAACTTTGCATTGAAACCATTAATGAGCCCACTCATTTGCTCTAGATTATTTTTCAAAATTTATATTGGATCATTCTTTACGGACTCGAACCAGGCATTCTAATAATAAAACTTAAATACGGTAAAACTGTTTATAACGATATTGTAGAGATCTAGAAAAAATATTGCTATGGACAGGTTACAGATGGTTTGAGCATTTGCACGGCCAATATGTGTATGCATGTGTGCCTGTACTGGTATACTAACTAATTTTATTATGGTTATCAATTCTTCTTACAAATACTCGCTCATATAAAATTGCATTTTGTAAGCTTTAAATTTTTTAAGAACTTCTAAGTGAAGATTATAGTTAAAATCTTTACTAAAATAAAACTGCATTAAAGGAAGATGTATGCATAATTTTATTTCATAATATTATGCATACATGCATATTATTATGCATGCATGCAATAATTACATCAGCTACATTTGGTAATGTTAAATGTCATATCCCTTATTAAAAATCATATGGGTTTTTAATTAGGGATATGACATCCTTATATCATTCCCCCTGCTACAACAGGCCACGTTTCTAGCCCCCTTCTTTCGATTCCCCTGTTGTATTACATTTTGAAACATGGGATATTGTTTTCCAATGGGGAAAAAATGGGATTCTATTTTATGAGCTATCTAAAGAAGTAAAATCATTGTTATAGACAGGCACATCTAAAATAATTATTACTGTGGACAGGTACAAAATACAAGTACAAACAGTAAGTAAGAATTCCCCCCAGGACCAAAGAAAATATTGTTGTAGGCAGGTTTATCATTATAGACAGTATCTCTATAAGCAGTTTTCACTGTATTCATATTTTAAACAATGCAGTCATAAAAAAAAATGTGCCCTATAATATATGCATCTTTTTCTAGACATAACCATTAAATCCTTTCACTTCTGTGTATTCAGTTTCTCTTTTCCTAACATTTTTGTCTTTAAAATAGAGTTTGTTTGTAGTGGAATCATTTTGAACTGTATATATATAAAAAAAAAACATAACTTCTCTATCTTGAAACTTGCCTTACTGGCATTTACCTTTTTTTTTTTTTTTAAAGTATTATATTTTATTATGATATGTGTTTAAAATTTAAGCTTTAGCTAATATAAAGACATACAGTCAAATCCTATCCAGAAGTTCACTATATCTGATTTTTCAAATATTAGCTACACAAAATATTGCTATAATTCTTAAACATATTTTTTTGTGTTGAACAAATTAATTACACTGAATTACTGTTATTAATGGGCTATAATAAATTTAAATATTTGATTTTTAAAAATTAAAGAGTGAAATAATTGAAATTGCATCTGTTTCTCTAAAGTATGAACATAAACTGGGTTTTTTTTGTTGTTGTTCAAAGCACCTATTCAGATATATTTCATTTTTCTTATCAGTATTTAAAAACGAGTACATAACATTTTTATCCACAGTTTCTGTTGCTAAGAAATTTTGCAAAATGTTCGCAGCTGCCTTCGCATCAGAAATTGAAGGACTTGAATTTGAATCATTCTTTTATGAGGAAAATTATATCTTCATCACTTGGAGCATCAGATGTAATCAAGCCATCATTGCAACATTCAAAATGTTCAATTTTGCTTTGGGAGAAAGCATTTAATCTGTGCTTTTCTAACTGTTTAGCTTAAAAAGAGAATTTTGGTTCTTTATTTCTGAATTCCTTGCTTTTGAAGTTCGTTACAAGCATTTGAAAATATATTGGTGACATAGGAGTTCTGTTGGGACCATTTAAAAAGTTCATTATAACTGAAGTTTCATTATACCAGGGTTTGACTGTATTTCATTAATGGATAATGTATGAAATTTTGCCTAAAAATTTAAACTGCTAACCTGAAGCTCTGGGTTTCTCCAAAGCATTAACTAACAGATAAAGATTATATTTAGTTAATAATATTTATAAGACCTATATACAATAAATTAATTCCACTATTTGTTCAGTTAAATAATTTAAAACTATTAAGTTACATGTTATAAACTCATAATTAAAAGCTGTCCAATTTCTTAAATTTTCTGTGCTTATTACATTTTTATATTGCTGCTGCTATTAGTGCGAAGAGGGATTTAAATAATTGAAATACCCATTAAATGAAATCATTAGCATATAAGGAATTCACATATTTTAATATTTTTTACTGATTAGTACTTTTTTATATAATTTATTAATTGGTAACATTAAAATGCTTTTGTTAGAATTTAGTCAAAATCTTGGATGTTAACCACTTAACTGAATAGTTTTCTTTGCTATCTAATAAGATGACCCCTCCTGGTTTGGAAAGGGGCTGTCGTTTTCAGTCATCTAAGAAGGCATAGGATACTTAAGATGTTTATGGATCCTACATATTTTTTGTGTCAAATTATAAAGTTAATTAATGATTCAATTTTAGTTTATAAGACTAAAATTTCGATAATTCGATGCACGAGTATTCTCGGGCTGTTAAGGGAAGCGGTTAATTAAGTATTGAAATGAATGCTTTAATTTGATTATTAAAGGTTAATATATTACAGGGTTTGTACGCATCCTTAAATGTCCTTACTTTTGTATTTAGTCCATAAAAGTCCTTACAAATCCTTATTTTTATGCCCCATTTTTAAAAAGTCCTTACTTTTTACTCTGCCATTATTAAAAAGTTTAAAATTTCACCAATTATCGTTTTTCGAATTCCTCCTTCTCAGCGACTCTAATCTCGGTCAACGTGGCTTTTGTGGAATGGGGGGGGGGACGACACTGCTTGTGTTGTACGAATCCATATCCATCGCATAAACTTTGGGAAATATGGGAAGAGTTATAGATGGCCTTTATTGGTCCATGGTTCCATAGGAATGATTGTCAAAAGTGCTGTTACCATTTTTAGAACAGTATCAAAGTGATTAACCTTTACTTCCATTTTTTGCCAGTGATGTATTAAAACTTGTTAATGATTGCATTCAAAATTTTGAAACCAGAGAATGAAAGAATTGAGAAACCTGAGACTTTATGCAAATTCAACTTCAGTGACCTAAACTTGTATAATGATAAAAGTTAAGTATATTTAGGATTTGCTGTAGAGCAACTAATAAAAGAAAAGATAACAAATAAGGAATTAGCAGACAAGGATGTTTTCACACTCGGACAGGATAGTCGGAAAAACATCATGATAATGATAAAACATTTCATGCAGAACTGTCCTGTGAATTACGCACTAGTAAGACATGCGATTTGCATTGATCCATGAGTAATGCCTGGATATCCCGAAAATGCACTGGAAAAAATGAAAAAGGTATTGATTGTGTCATCGCAAAATAAATGTATTTTGGAAAAAGATTTCGAAGAAATTTTGTTACTCTATGCAGAGTTTCTGTTAAATATTGTAAAGCCAAATTCATTTGAATTTACTTCTTTCAATCCAAAGAGTGATTCCCTTGATACTTTTTTACAAACTTATTTTAGCAATAATAATTATGAAAAAGTTTGGAAGATTATCAAAATGGTATTAATACTGTCACACGGACAAGGAGGTTTTTCGATGAACAAGGCCCTGGAAATAGAAAATTTAAAAGATGCTTTATATATTTCCCAGCGTGTAATTCATGAATTTATTAAGCTGTCTGTGGCTATTTATGACTTAAAAATTACTAAAAAAAAATGAGGATGACTGCCACCTCAGCTAGAGCAAAATACATGCAGTATTTCGAAAGTGAAAGATCCAAAGAAAAGATTGAAAGAAAACAACTGAAATGAAAAGCTCTAGAGGAGGAAATAAATTTTTTAAAACAGAAAATGTTCCTCCAAAAGGACATACAGCAAACAAATGAGGAAGCAAATGATTTAGCTAATGAGGCTGAAAAGTCAAAGGACATAAATTTATTTATTCAATCGCATGAACTAAGAAAAACAATTACTGAAAAAGAAATTAAAATAAATACCTTGGATGTAAAATAGAATGAAAAAAGTTTGGAATTAAAAGATATTTAATTTGATTACCAGTTTCATGGGGTTTTTTTCATCAATTTATTAACTCATATTTTTAGGAGTTTTTGTTGTGTTCAATTTGCAATGTGTCTTCTATGTTTTATATTATACTTTATCATCTAATAGGTTGAATTTGCAAAAATGAGACATTTTATTTAAAAATGTATGAGACAATTCGTTAAGTTTATTCAATTTAGAGGTCCTTATTTTATTGTTTTTTTTAGTCCTTAAAAGCCCTTGATTTCCTTTTAAAGAAATGCGTATGAACCCTGTATTAAATAAGTATTTTCAGATTTCGAGGTGGTGGGGGAATATTGAACTTTTATTTTGATATATTGACATTCTGAAAATATGTCATTTCTTTAGGCAGTAGACTTGTGCAGATTCCCACTTAATAATTAGAATCTTGTATCTTCTCAATATATAGGGGAGAGGGAGCACCTTTCAACAGTTAGCATTTCTCTCCACTGCAAATGTTATTTGATTGGCTGAGAGGTGGCTAATCAAGTTTCAGAAGAGAACATCTTCTGGTAATAGGTTTCATTCCATTTCTCAAACCATGTGCTTTGCTATGGATGAGATCTGTTTTGTGACCTGCTAAGTAAAAACTGAAATTTCTATTCATCACTGAATTTTTCTTACTCTATATCATTGAGATAAGTTGGATTTATTCACCAAGTTGATTAAGACTTTCTGCAACTAACAATACTATTTGCATGTAGAAATTCCTGTTCTAAAGAGAGTTATAACACTTTAAACTTAATGGTAGCACGTGGGGCACCTTTCAACACTGTTAAAATGCATCCATCATATTAAGGAAGTATTAATTTAAATAAGTAAATTTGAGACTTGGGGAAGATTTCAATTTGCATAAAGAAGCATAATAAGCCAGAAGAAAAGAGATTTCAAAGACTATGAAGAACAAGATGACATGTCTCTTAGAACAACTGTAGACTTATATGGAATGCCTTATTCTACATTAATTTATAGATTTCAAATAAAGGGAAACAGTTGGTCTTGATCCAACTGCTTTAGCTCCAAGTATACATGTTGGCAAGTTTTCACCACAGATCAGGAAAGCATACTTTGTGATTATATTATTAAAAGTTCAAATATGAACTATGATCTGACTTACTAACAGGTACAGCAGCTTGCATATGATCAGGGTTTTTTTTTTTTTCAAAAAAAAAATCGATTTATTTGATTTAAATCGGATTTTTTTATTTAAATCAAGATTTTTATTTTAATGATTTTTTTAAAACTACATATATATATTTAACATTTGTATATTAGACAATGAGCCCTACAGTCTAGAATTATATATATACTAGCTGTTATGCCCGGCTTTGCTCAGGATTAATATATTTTCACGTCTAATATTTTTGATGTTAAAAACTACTTTTGTATAAAAAATTACAATACTCAAAATTCTTTTATCTTCTGAAACGTTTTATAATTAAAATGAGAATATCAATTGAACCAGACGGTTTGTATAAACCGCCGATAGCTAATTTTCTACATAAGTTATTAATATTTATTGCATAGGTACTTCAAATTTTGTTCATAAATCTTGCAATGTAAGAAAGATTTTAACGGATGTTTTGGGACAATTAATTACATAGTAAAATTTTAATCAAGAAAAAGCGTTGAAATAAATATGAATAAAAAATAATAAAATTAGTCTTCATCCGGAATTCTTCTAATGTGAGATAGCAATATTCTTCTTATGTATTCTTGTTCTTCACCAATAAAAAAAGTGTTACAAATTGTAAATTTTATACACAATTTAATTTTTAAAAAAAATTTAAAATGAGGGCAGCGAATTGAACTGAAATGAAACCTGTGTCATGAAAAGATAATTTGTTAAACTTTAAATATGTGTAAAAATAGTTTTTGTGACATCAAGCATATTTTCGAAAAATGTCACGGAAAATGACATATCTTGCTTAATTTCCAATTAACAGAAAATGTAATAAGATTAGGGCTTTTAAAAGTTGATGATCTCTCTCTCATCTTATATAAAATATATTTATAAAAATAAGCAAAAATTTCAGAAATAAAGGTATATTAGTTCAAAGTCTAACCGTTGCCTAGCAATGGAGTAGCTATAAATTTGAGTTATTTCAAAATCGTCTGCAGGTAATTAGCAACTTAATAAACTTTGAAAAATTAATAACAATTGAAGGAAAAATTTAACAGATATAAAATTGGTATCAATTGAAAAGGAAAAATTTTGAACTTTAAGATGGAATAAAAATATATTTTGTGGAACAAATTGTGCCGAAGTTATTGCGGAAAAACGGTTAATTTCTAATTAACTGGCTGTTTAATTAACTTTTGTACTTTGAAAAGTTGACAGGTGTCTTCCTCTTGTATTAAATAATAAGTATGAAAAATTTGGTTCTAAACGGTGCTGTTGTTTAGGAGGAGATGTGGAACATACATACAAACAAACTATACAAACAAACATACCCACAATGGCTTTTATTTATATTAAGATTAGGATAAGAAATTTCTTGTATTCAATAGGATTGAGAATTTCTGCATAAATAATATCATCAATTTGGTTTGGTCTTAATGTGTTCGTTAGCCAAAACAAAATATGTGAATGCGGAAGTCTACGTTTCTGCCATTCGGTGGATTCAATACTTAACAGAACCAAAAACTTGACCTTTTAACAACACATTCATGAATTTTATTAACTTTTGCCGAAAGATCCTTGCAACCAAATCAAGACTATCAGTTTTTGATTGGCCATTAGTTACATTTTAAGCCATCTCTTTGCAATTTGGATTGAAAGTGTATGTCATGAATATTGATGGCTTTCCTCCATAAGGAACGTAAGTGACGGCATCTTGAGCATATTCGTGCATATTTCATGGACAACCAGTAAACGTTGAGGTTAAAATGACCAATGTCAATTTCCCATGATTAGCTGGGTCACTATCATTTTTAATTGCATCTTTCAAATGAATATATTCATCAACACGCAGCTTCTTTTGATTCAGTCGGATGAATAATAATCGCTTCGCCTCAATTTTGGCATACATATCAACCAATTGATGCAAAAGTTGTCTGTAGTTCAACAAACGGTTCTCTGTCGATCGCACCATTAAATGATAGGCGTAGAACGACATTTCAGATACCGTCTTGTAAATTTGATTTGATGTTCCTGCCTCAACTTGATTGAAATTAATTGCGTATCCATCCTCACCACGTGGAAACATAAGCGGATACTGTAAGGCATGTAATCTGTGTCCCGCAAATGTTTTTCAACTTGTTGCTGCGCATTGTCAAGACAATGTCATGTTTCAAAGCCATTTCCGGCAATGATGATGGCAACTTCATTTGGCTCCATGTGTTAAAGACACGTTCGGGGCCTTCTATTGGTTTCTTATCTGCCTTAATAACGATCTGTAGGTCTTCGGTTGGGTTATCCTCTATCGCCATTTTAAATTTTTGAACGTAATGATTGTTTTCGTGCAACATCTTTTGCAAGGATTCGATTAAACTTTTGGTTGTCCCAGGAATCAACTTACAGCGACGTTTCGCTTCAGCTTCTTCGTTTCCAAGGAAGTATATTTGGAGGAACTTTGCTTCTTCAATGGGAAGTGACATGAGCGACCCGGGCTTGTGGTATACTTGACCCTGAATTCGAAGAGTTGGCATAAATTCTGTAGAGTCCAAGATGGGCAATGGGGTTCCAAAGGAAGTCATCTGAAAACTGCTATTGTATTTACGGATCATGCTGAGAAACTCTTTCAATTTTGGATGATTCCCTTCCATCAAACTATTCAATGGTTCTGGTAATTGAGGGAGTTCTGGTAAAGAAACCTTTCCATTGGAACAGCACAGTCCTGATGCCTCGGCTTCAAATTTCAGAGCACCTCAAAATGTGCACTTCGACGACATACTACCAATGCCTATCTGTGGAAAAATGGGATAGTCTAACTTAGGATCATAATGAAGTGCTTTGTCCTTCGAATAAAGCCAGTTACTTGCCTTCAGAGAACCTTGTCTCACTGTTTCTAGCTGGAATTTATTTCGTCGAGCATTAAAAGTTCATCAAATCATATTCGATTCTGGTTTCCAAGTGCATTGCAATGAATCCTTCGTTCTCGCTGCTCATTGCTTTCAGTAGCTCTCGAGTTTAAAGTTCGTAAACAATCTGACGCTTGGCGCTGGTTCCTTACTTCAAAAGACTCATTATTTCGTCTTGCAATTGCCCGTAATTGGTCGTCAGAACGCCGCTCTTCAGTTTCGTCTTGCAATTGTCCGTAATATATCCTCGGAACGTCGCTGTTGTTTCTTCAGCAGTTTAATTCGCTCGTCCATCTGCTCGATATATTCTGTCCAATTCAGGGATATGCGATTTTTGCTCTTCAGCTTGCTTCTCCCCCGACTGCTTTTTACGCATTGCGGCGAGACGTGAAAGAATAAACAGTTTTTCTTTATGAGTCTCGTTCTGTCATTTCTCAGCTCGTTGAATTAAATGCAATTCACATGTTTTTTATTTTTGTTCTTTAGCTTTCTTGTACCACGACTAATTTTAATGCATAATTTTTTGGTAAGACTTTCAGAATAAAATATCTTTGTCTTTCTATGGGTATTTATAAAGTAAATAATTTAAGAAATTTAAGAAAAATCATTAACTGGTTAAGTATTTTCGAAAAACTAAATAAAACAATTTTTCGCCGACGCATTTTCCATTGTTCAGGAATTAAAAAACATTCAATGGCCTTACACACTAATTAGGATTAAAATTAAACGCGAAAAATCTCATTGTAATCAAACTAACGTCATTGGAATATTGCAGGTGCAAAGTAAAAGTTGTATAAGCTTAAAAATAAAAACGGCAGTAAGAACATTGACTTTGAGTTAATGTTCAAATAAAAGCAATATTATCTTAATCACGCAGCACGTGCGTTTCTGCCTCTGTTAATGAAACACGTGAATGGATAATTTGATAAAACAGTAATTTGGTCTGAACTTAATATTATAAGAATAAAAAGTATTGTTAAATATTGCGTTAAAACATATTTTTAAACGTTAATAACAATCAAAGAAAATACTTTATCCCAATAGAATTAATATCATTAAAAGGCAAATTTTCTGCTCTTTAAGATGGCGTAACAATTATTTCCTTGCAATAAATATTTCAGAAGTTATTGGCAAAAACCGTCTAAGCATTAGGCTTAACAACGGCTAATTTTCGTTGTTTAATTAAATATCTTAAGAACTAATTAACTCTGAAAGTTGAAAATAGCACCGTTGACCTAGAAATGTGCTCTAGAATGTCGTGTGCAAATTTCATGTCGCTACGGTACACCGTTTAGGAGGAGTTCTTGTGACCGACAGACAGACAGATACATGTATTTTCTGCTTTATATTACAGACTAGCTGATATGCCCGGCGTTGCTCGGGATAAAAATATTTTCAAGAATCTCCTAGTCCTTCGTACTCTATTTTCCCCTCCCCATCATTGCTACGGCAACAGCAGAAACTCTTTCATATCTTGTATTTTTTGCCATTATCCGGAGTACAATTCTCTTGTCTTTAGTGTTTTTGTCACTGACCAGAAAAAAACCGCAGAGTGTTCTTTCTTTTTCTCCTTAGGACCTCTCCCTCCTGTAGGAAGTGGGCTCAACAATCTTCAGGGATTTTACATACTCATTATGATCATTAAAAAATTGTAAAATTAAATGGAGCATAGTGAAAAGAGAGTAATTAACATCATTGTGTTATGGTGCAAACATATTGAAATAGGTATATGCTATGAAATAAAAGCTAAATAAAATTTCTGCCTTTTTGTTAACATTCAAACAATATTTTTATCATAACTTTCACTATGGTGAAAATACCGGAATGAAGGATTTGATAAAATGATCAATGGTATGAATTTAATTACAATAATAGAAAGCATTGCTACAAATTGTGTATAAAATAAATTTGAAATGTTTATTAAATTAAGGGAAAAAACTCGTGACATTTAAATTGAAATCATTAAAAGGATAATTTTCTGCTCCTTGGGATGGTATGTAAATAATCTACGTGCAATATATTTTTCTGAAATTATTGGCGAAAAACTGAGATAAAACGCCAATAATTGGCTTAATTTTCGTTATTTAATTAAATATCTTAGAAAGTAATTTTTTGAAAGTTTGAGAAAGCAAAATTAATCTAGGAACGGACCCCAGAATGGCGTGTGCAAATTTCATATCAAGACTTTTCACCGTTTAGGAGGAGTTCTTGCGACAGTTAGACCATTAATACATCTTTTTTCACCTTCGCTTTTTCCTCTTCCTACGATAGGAACCGGACTAAATAGTCTTGAAGGTTTAGCACACACTCATTAGGATCAGTTAAAAATTTGTGAAAATTAAACGAAACATCGAGAGAATAATTCACTAACGTCATTGGATCACTGTGTAACTGTATTAAAAGCTGTAAATGCTACAACAACAGGAAACCGGAAGTGTAAAGTCTCCTTTGTTGTCTATGCTCAAAGAAAACAATATTTTCGTATATTAACTTTAATACTGGCAAAAGCCCGCGCGCGAAACAGTAAATTGGCTTAAATTTGTTTCTATAAGAATAAAATTATTTTTAGAAATTGCGTTAAATACATTTTTTTAAACCTTAATAACAAACAGATAAAACACTTTATTGCAATGGAATTATTATCATTAAAAAGATAATTTTCTGCTCTTTAAAATGGCATAAAAATAATTGTCTAATAAATATTTCAGAAGTTATTGGCAAAAAATGTCTAAGCATTAGGCTTAAAAGCGGCTAATTTTCGTTATTTAATTAAATATCTTAAGAACTAATTAACTCTGAAAGTCGAAAATAGCACGCCATTTGATCACTGTGTAACTGTATTAAAAGTTCTAAATTCTACAACAACCGGAAGTGAAAAGTCTACTTTGTTGTTTATGCTCAAAGAAAACAATATTTTCTTATATTAAGTTTAACACTGGCAAAAGCCTGCGCACGAAACAGTAATTTGCCTTGAATTTATTTCTATAAGAATAAAAATTACCTTTAGAAATTGCGTTCAAAATATATTTTTAAACCTTAATAACTATCAGCGAAAACACTTCATCGCAATGGAATTAATATCATTAAAAAGATAATTTTCTGATCTCTAAAATGGCATAAAAATAATTGTTGTCTAATAAATATTTCAGAAGTTATTGGCAAAAAACGTCTAAGCATTAGGCTTAACAGCGGCTAATTTTCGTTAGTTAATTAAATATCTTAAGAACTAATTAACTCTGAAAGTTGAAAATAGCACCGTTGACCTAGAAATGTTCTCTAGAATGTCGTGTGCAAATTTCATGTCGCTACGGTACATCGTTTAGGAGGAGTTCTTGTGACCGACAGACAGACAGATACATGTATTTTCTGCTTTATATTATAGATAACAACATACCAGTCATTAAGCTGTACTTTCTTTAAAAAAACAAATTTAAAAAATTTTACTCAAAAATGTAACAACTATTTAAAAAATATTTGTGAACTAAAATGTAAAAATAATATACTTTTGAAATATAAGATAATTTTATTAAGGAAAAACGGAAAAATATAATAAAAATTGTCATTTCTTGACTATAGATATATTATTGTATGTTAGAATATTGGAGAATTTTACACTCAGCTGTTCATTTGTTTCATTACAAACACAAGTTTTGAAGCTTTCTCTAATCCTAATCTGTTTCACCCAAAACATTAAATAAAAAAATTTCTAGATAAAATTTTTAAATTCAGGCTTCGAGGAGCATTGAGTCACCATCAGGACTACCTGTGTGCCAAATTTCATGACTGTAAATGAGATAGATTCATCTGGACATTGCGCACACGCTCACAAACATTGCCTTTTATAGGTATAGATCATAGTTTAAATTGCTCTACGTAGATGTTTGTATTTCTTTTGGAACATTTATATGCATTACTTAATTATCTTACATTTGAACATTATTGCAATATAAAAACTTTGTTGTCCCCAACACTATTTAGTTTTCTCCAGTATTAAAATGAAACTCTCTACATTTTACTACGTTCTTTCTTTGTGAACATGATCCTTTCACAATATTTATTCTATAAAAAAAATGAGTATCTCATACTTTGCATTTTATTGTGTTGCTCATTAGAGATTTATTTAAACCTTTGCGGCGAAGTGTGCCAGCACACCTATTTTCACTCGCTTCTCAACCATTAAATTCAACTAGAAATGGAAAATAATAGGTTTAGGATAGGGCTAATAAGTACTCCTTTTAGAATGTATATAGCAGCCTTATGAAATTTTGTTTCGGAATAGGAATTATTAGAGATAAAGTTTGTGAAAATTCCTTGACTCGGAGATAAGAAATTTTTCAGTTCTGGACGTTTAACAATTTTAGCAAAGTAACTTGAAAATTTTGCTCCAATATTCTTGACGTTTTAATTTATAATTTTCTGTAAAATTCAACGATAATTTTTGAGTATATCAAGGTGGCTGTATCTAAGGGGGTTCTCATGAGGGGGGTGACGTGAAAGGGGGACGACCCTCCCCCTTGGAATGAAGTAAGTTTTTTAAAAAACTTTTTTTGTAGATTCTATGCCTAGACAATAAACTAAACCCATTCATGTTGTTTTCTCATCATATTTTCATAAACGTATTGCCTTGCGCTGCAAAGGGTTAAAATATAATTTGCTTGTGTTCTCAAAAATAAAGATATGGAAAGTACTCTAGTTGCATCAATTCAATAAAATAATTTTCTTTCTTTAAATATACATTTTTTTCTTTAAATATACATTTAAAAATACTTTAAAATCACTATTTAAAGATACATGAATAATTTTATTTCATTAAAGCAGATTAACTTGATATTTAAAATAAAGTGATTTAAATCAGTGAATTGTTTTAAAAAAATCAGTTGATTTAAATCAGTGATTTTAATCAACTGATTTAAATCACCGCAACCCTGCATATGATTATTCAAAATGCCTGGGCTCAAGAACTCCAAGTACAGTAAACTCTCGAAATCGAAGGGACCCGGAAAAAAATTCGAGATAACGAGGTTACCCTCCCAAGCATTAAAAATTATACATAACTACAAGGTAAGGAATATATTGTAAAATATTTTAGCCAAATAGAGCTAAATGTCTGAAAACAGCAATAATTTCCATATTAATTCATAGCAGTGATATTATAATTTACATAGAAGTATAAAATTTTTAAAACAGAATGTATTTGTAATAAATTACTACTACTTAGAATTTCTTTCAAAAGTCCAGCATAGTGACCTGGCGACACTCTTTTCAAATTACTTTTTTATTAAGTTTTCAATCCAAAAAATAGCTGCGAGACCCTCTTTTTCCACGTTTTCTGAACATTCCATGAACATGATATGAACAGCATCTTTAGCCTGACCCGCAGTAATGTTGGTGTCTGCTGGAACATCCACCTCTTCCTCATTACTCGAAGGCAAAGAAATTGTTTAAGAAAAGATCTCATCATCAGTCCACACACTTGAACCTCCGAGTCGAATTCCGTAAATTTTTCAAACGTTGGCGTTTTAGAAAGGTTGAGGATTTTTGAAACCTTCTCCCATTCTTCACACTGGTGTGTTTCTGTGTGGAGTTCCTGCTCCTCATCTGATTCACTTTCCACACTAGAAAAAGAAGCTTTTTCAAAACAGTTTTTGATTTTCTTTTGTGTAACGTTCATCCAGGCTCTGTCTGCCATTCTCATAGAATCGAGCATATTAAACGGTTTCATTTTCTGTTTTTTATCAATTGAATCCACAACCTTCTTTACAAGTTCCTTCCTGTAAAAAACTTTAAAACTTCTTATTATCCCCTCATCTAGATGTTGCAGCTTGGAAGTCGTGTTAGTTGGGAGGAAAACCACCTATACTGCGTTCGTTTCAGGGATAAGGCTGTGAGCCGTGCAGTTATCAATGAATAAAGCAATTTTCCTCTTCTCTTTACACATTTACTTGTTTATTTGTTTTAAACACTCCGAGAAAAATTCACTCTTCATCCAAGCTTTTTTATTTGCTTTATAATGAAGTGGAAAAGACTTAATTCCTTTAAAGCACATAGGGTTTCTAGATTTTCCAATCATCAATGGAGTAAGCTTCTTAGTCCTACTCAATGTTGGTAGCTAAAAGTAACGTTACTCGCTCTTAACTTTGTTTTCCTCCACAGAAGGTTTCTCCTTGGAAAACTGTAGTTTTGTCTAGCAATACTTTGAAGAAAAGCCCAGTCTCATCAGCACTGAATATTCTTGTAGATCAGGAAGAGTTTTTATCCATTCCGAACAAAGCTCATCGCTCACTGATTGGCTTTCGGCACACAATTTTCTAAAAACAATGTTATGACGGTTTTTAAAGATTTTCAGCCATCCATTGCTGCTTTTGAAGTCTTTGTAACCCAGCTTCTGTGCAAATTGTTCCGCTTTTTCTTTCAACTCATTGCCTCCAATAGGTAAATTACAATCTCTGCATTGTTTAATCCATTTTATGACGCATTCTTCTAACTCAGGATCTCAATTCGAATCTTCTTCATAGATCTTTTTTCAGTTCAAAAAGTCTTTTAATTTTCTCTCTGTCCTTTAGTATTGTAGATAAAGTTGATGCTGGAATTTTAAAATCCTTGGCGATTTGTCCTTTCTTCCCGCCTTTATCAACAGCTTCGAAAATCTCAAACTTTTTTTTACTGTCAACACATTCAACTTTCCTTTAACACTTTTTTCGTCTCCATGGCACCACCTTCCATTTTTGCAACTCGATCTGGCAATTCACACACTTTTTAATCGCAACTACACCTGACAAACGTTTTTCGCAGACTGATTTAACACGTGTAGTCAAGTTTGTTGAACCTGTTATATAAACACAACAGCTAATAGTCTTGCGTAACGAATTGGTGAGAATGACACTCATCGGATCCAGCCAATACTATGCGACCTTGAAATCCATTTGGGTGTAAAGGGAGTGGTATTGTCCCTTTTGCAGCAAATTCTGGGAAGCATCCTCTACGTGAGATCTTCATGAAGGTCGCAATGTGACTAAACAGCGATTTTCAAGGGAAAAAAATATTTTTCGCTTTGAAAAAAATTCGACATATCAAGGCTTTGAGTGAAAACACTTCGAGATAGGAATTGGAATTAACATTAGAGAAATACGAAATTTCAAGGGGAAAAATATTTTTTTCGAGATATCGAGAGTTCACTGTAGTTGGAATGAAAATAATATATAGCTGGAATTCACCGTGTTGAGGATTTTATGAATTGTTGGAAAAATGGGACCATTTAATTCAAAACTAAAAGTAGCATAAAATGACTGGAACAAGCAATAAAAACAAGAAAAATTAAGTTAACCTAAAAGCATATAAATTTTGTTAGATCACTGTATTTTTCTGTGCATTTGTTATATTTCAATAAAATTTATGTTCATTCGAGGGAAATGAGTCGTTATGTGTTTGTTGAAAGGTGCCCCATGCCATTTTGAAACATGGCCTACCCATGGGGCACATTTCAACAGTTTAATTTTCACACATTTCAGTTTAAATGCATAATTTCACCTTTTACTTATGACCAGGAACTCTGATACAAACTGAGTCGCTTTCTAAGATTCTGTTGTAACCATTGATGCTAAATCCTTAATAATATAATAAATGTAAAAGTGTGTCTGTCTGTTTGTTACGCTTTCACGGAAAAACTACCAAACCGATTTGGATGAAAATTGGCAGAGTTGTAGCTTGAAACCCAGGAACGGACATAGGGTAGGTGAAATCACGTTAAATTAATTATTTTTGACTACAGATAAAAATTAAATAATTAACAAAGAAAGCCCATTGATCCGCGATTCGCGATGAAGATTATTTTATTTTTCAATCAACTGTCACGTGATCCTTCAAGAATGTGAAAACATGTGGAATAAATTATTTTTAAAATCAACTATCACGTGATCCTTTTTCCCGCTGTAACTTCGGAACAAATTGTCTGATAAAAATTATTTTTATACCATCTTAAAGTTCAAAATTTTACCTTTTCAATGATAAAAATTTATTTTCTGTGACATTTTTTCTTCAATTTTTATTAATTTTTTAAAGTATAATAACTTTAATTACGTGCAGGCGATTTGGAAATAATGCAAATTTATAGGTTAGACTTTGAACTAATTTACCTTTATTTCTGAAAATTTTGCTTATCTTTATAAATATCTATAAAATAAGGCAGAAAATACATGTATTTGTCTGTCTGTTGGTCGGTCACAAGAACTCCTCCTAAACGGTGAATGGTAGCGACGTGAAATTTACACACAACATTCTAGAGCTTATTTCTAGGTCAAAGGTGCTACTTTCAACTTTCAGAGTTAATTAGTTCTTAAGATATTTAATTAAATAACGAAAATTAGCCGCTTTTAAGCCTAATGCTTAGACGTTTTTTGCCAATAACTTCTGAACTATTTATTAGACAACAATTATTTTTATGCCATTTTAAAGACCAGAAAATGATCTTTTTAATGCTATTAATTTCATTGCGATGAAATGTTTTCTCTGATTGTTATTAAGGTTTAAAAATATATTTTTAATGTAATTTCTAACAATACTTTTTATTCTTATAGAAATATAAATTCAAGCCAAATTACTGTTTCGTGCGCGGGCTTTTGCCAGTGTTAAAGTTAATATAAGAAAATATTGCTTTCTTTGACCATAAACAACAAAGGAGACTTTACACTTCCGGTTTCCTGTTGTCGTAGCATTTACAGCTTTTAATACGGTTACACAGTGATCCAATGACGTTAGTAAATTATTCTCTTGATGTTTTGTTTAATTTTCACAGTGAGATATTACAGAATATCCTTCTGTAGATACGGTAATGGGCATTAACAAGGAACATCATATACATCATATTCTGTAGAGCTCTTCAAGATCTTAGAATTGTCAGGGGCACCTTCCGACAAGCTGAGAATGAATGTTGGTGTGCCAGTACTACTGATAAGTAACCTTTATATACCGAGACTGCACAATGGCACACGGTTACAAATTACACACCTAGGTCCAGATGTCATGAAAGCTACTGTTATGACTGATATAGGGAGAAGAGAGAGTGTTTTAATTCCATGCCTTCCGATAATACCGAAGGATTTATAATCTCAGTTTAAAAGTTAACAAATCCCTTTAAAAATATCATTTCCCAGGCTCAGGGCCAGACACTGAAAGTGCCAGGTGTACATTTGGAAAAACTATATTTTTTCTATGGGCAACTGTATGTGGCGTGTTCACGTGTGTCCAGTCCACACAACCTCTACATCTGTGCAAGTAACGTGTTATACAAAAGTTTATTAGCATAGATAAACAATTTACATAACTATATCAGCATACGTGTAAAGTACACTTCTGTCAGCCGTCCAATTAAGTATTATCAACTGTCAGAACTTTTACTTTCCCCTTTCAAAATGCAACAAAACATTTACATTCGTGAATTTGAAAAAAGAATAATTCAAATTCTTCGCACACGAAGTCGCGGGTAACAGCTATTACTGAAATAAAAGATATATACTTTCTACAAAAATGAGGTTATACTAAAAATTGTTGAAATGTGCCCCCCTCTCCCCTAAAAACAAACAGAATTTTTAATAGTTGGCTAACTAGAATTTAATGTACTGTTCTGTGGGATATCCCCTCTTATTTAGCAGTTTTGGTGATGATTTAAAGTAGTGAAATACAGTGCTAATTATAACGATAGAAAAAAATTAGATTTAGAAATTTTTCTAATGGTGTGATTTAAACAAACTGCAAAATAATGCATGCTGTAATGTCAGAAAGCTTTCTGGGTGTTTTCTTAAAAGAAGAAAAGATACTGATTATGATTTTTGGAAAATGATTTATCTCGCTCACTGTACCTTACCATGATATATATATATATATATATTTTTTTTTCAGTAGGACCAAGAAAATGAAAGCTTATTTAGTTGCATGCTTTCTGCTGTCCACATTTATCCTGATTGAAGCAGTCAGTCATCTTCAAGAAGATGGGCTTCATGATTCAGATGATCAGGAGGTAGTTTATAGAGTATCCCGTGGCATACACAGCAAGAAAAAGGGTAATTTAAAAACTCATATACTGCTTACTTCAGTTTACTTATTAATTTTATTCATTATTTTGTTATAGTTTTTTATATTATTCATTTAGTGTTGGCAGAAGATGTGCTGTAGACATTAAACTTTAAATTGTAATTTTAAGATTAAAAATCATTAAATTTCATTTTTTATTGAGCATACTCCTTTTATTATTTAAAAAAATAATTGTGATGTACGTGTGTGAAATAAAGCAATTGAATAAGTAAACTTTCTTTGGATATATAGATGTAGCTCTGAAGTAAAAATGAAGTATATATAAATAACTTTCATTTATAAAATTTTGCAACAATATTATTCTTGCTACGTTTCATAGCTTGGCAAAAACTGAACAAAATATGCCAATAAAATAGAAATTGATACTTTGGCCATTTTTTGGGTAATGTGTCCCCTTAAACTGAAAATTTGTTACAAACTGACATACTGAATTTTCCTCAGTAAATTCAGAGTTATTACTTACACTTTTTTAAAATCAATGAAAATTTTTATATACATTTTTCTTATTTTATTAAATATATAATTAATGTTTTTATCTGTTATAATATTACTTTAAATGTTCAAATTGTTTGTGATTTTTAAATAATTATTAAATTGTTTTGAGTTAGAACTTTGGCTCTTTTATCTCAAAAGCTTTCTGTTAATGGGATAGGCAGAGACAGATTTAAATAATATATAAAATTTTATTGAATTTTTACTTTCTTGGGTTATATTTTTTCCCTTGATGATCCCTAATAATCTTTGATAATAATTGGTTTCTATAAAATATATTCTTGTAAAGAAAGAAAATTAAAAAATAAATATATTTAAAATGAAATGTACTGAAAGATATGACTTGGTTTTTCATTGTCAGTTGGTGAATTCTGAACAAAAATAAGGTTCATTATATTGCCTTATTGGTAGTTTTCTGTTCCCTGGGCCCCAGACAAAAACCTGCCAGATATTAGCACTAACTCTCAGCATATTGCTTTCTTGGTACTTTTCCATTTGCTGGATCCCATGCAAAAACCTGTTGAGTCTTAGCAATATTGGCACAAACGGAATAGTGTTGACATTCAAGCTGGGTGGTGATTGGTCTTCCACTAATGGGGAAAGTACCACTTTTGCATTTTGTATAATGGGTGTTGTTACCATTTGATACTGCTCTTTGAAACAACTTTATGTAAGTTACAGATTTTATTTAACAGCACAAAAGATGATGTACTTCGTCTGAATTATCTATTATCAAAAAAGTATAACTAAATCTAAGAGGGAAACATCATAGCTTGGATATTTGTCAGCCTCAAATAACATCATTAATAGTAGCAAGAAACATAATAAAATATTCTGCATAGGGGATAACTTTTTGTTACCTTCTTCTCATGTCACAGAAAAATTTTATAAAAATTTCTCCTTATAGCATTGCACATTTTTTGTAACTTTTTTCAACATTAAATAATCTCCATCTGTTACTTGGAGATTGAGCTCCAACTCATTCATGCTATTATTGTCTTGTCTCTATTCACCATATCCTGATAATAAGTCCTAGCTTTGATGTCCACTGTTTAAATATTTTTTCAGACAATTTCATTTTTGTTATATTTGTTGCTTAATGAAAATCCTCATGCTTTCCTTTTTACATATTTAACCGCTTAAGGACATAACCCGAGTTAACTCATACTAAATACCGTAGGTTTCAAAATAAGTCGGTCCTTAAGTGAGTCATCTATCCTGAGTGGGTCTAATTGACCTATTTCTATAATTCACCTTATTGTATCTTGCATTTTTAAGAGGTTAGAAGGGTTAAAATTCATTAGATTTTGACCTTTTATTTAACCCTCAGAGCAGCGCCAACGTCTTTTTACGTTTTTCATGATCAATTCAAAAGCAGATAGCTCGTATTTATATGTATATTTTCTTAAACAATCATGGATAAAGTATTCTTAAGATTTCAGAGATATAATTAAATACAAAAAAGATCGATTCATTTACTTTAAAAGCTAAGTTTTCTGAGCTGACAGCTAAAAGTTCAAAATCATTGGGCACTCAGAGGGTTAAACATTATCCCGGTTTTGTGGACCTGAAACAATGTCATTCAGCTGTTATGATCTTTCAACTTGATGCATTTTTAATCCTCTAAGCTGACCAACTGACTTTTTCTGTTCAGTTCAAAAGCTGATAATTTATGTGCATGTTGGGGTACCAATTGCATTTGGCAGGGGTAGATAAGTGTTTGAGGCCATAAGATTGTTGAGTTTCAGTTGGTTTAGTTGTGAAATTCATGGATTAAAGATGTCTGCATGGGTTCTGAGCAAAGGGCTTAATGTTTTAAGTTGGAAAGTTGCTCCTGAAAGTCTCTATAAGGAATTCAGCTATAGTTCACTAATCATTACTGAGTTTATTAGTCATGAATGGTGCATATGTATATTTTCTTAAAATTTTGCAAATGAAGTGTTCTCAAGAATTTAGAGATTTGGTTAAATAAAAAAAAGTTCATATTACTCACATTAAAATCTTAATTTGTCAGACTTTAATTGAGTGCTTGGAGGGTTAAACCTTAGCTTTTACACAGTATGGGTGAAATAATGGATCTTGAACTATAGAATCCAAAATTTAACATTGTGCAGAGTGGAATCACCGAGTCCTTCACTTGCTGCATTAATATAGTGTTTTTATTTGTTGAAAGCTTAATAATTGTATCTGTGCTTAGTAAATTTTGCATTGATTATTATTGTTACAAGTAGAATAACTGTGCTTGATCATTCAGCATTTCTTCTGAATTTTTATCTATAAAAAAAATTCTCAACCTGGATCATTTAGAGCCAGTTACATTTTTATGAGTGTCCTCTGAAATTGTCTTCAAATTTTTATGTATGATAGCTTCATTTTCAGAAATACATTTCATTTACTCATTTATTCTTCTAGATGGAGAATGTCGTTACAAGAAAGGACCATGGAGTGAATGTGACTCTTCAAACATGCAGAAAAAAACTCTTACTCTGAAGAAGGGTGATAATTCATGCGAACAGTCTAAAGTAATATCAAGAAAATGCAAGAAAGGTGAGAGGCAGAAATACATGTTTAATATAATTATTTCTTAATTTGTAAAGTTTTCAGTGGCGAATCCAGGGGGGACTATCGGGCTGCAGCCTCCCCCCAGAGCTAAGCCAGAAATCTTGACTTTTTTTTAAATCACTATAATTGCTTGTTCTTAATTTCCCTTTATTTAATAATAATAATAAACATGACAATATTGCTTTCTGGCTTGACGGGCTCGAAAATTTTTCTACTTTCCTAGTCATTCCAGTTGTACTTGTAGCGTTGATGCAGTCAAAGACATTTTTTGGCTAGTTACTTCATTGCATTTTTTATTAAATTATCGAAAGTATTGTAGTGTTTTTTTATTATTCTTATTGTCAGGTGAGTAAAGTCTGTAATGTTAAAGTGTTTTGGTTTAATTTTAGTCTTGAGGTTTGAAGACTGCCTCACAACGATATAAAATTCTTATGACCCCAGCCCCCCCCCCCCCCCCCCAACCCAACCTGGATTCGCCACTAAAAGTTTTAATATTTGCTGAATAAATTATTAGGAATTTACAAAAAATTTATTCATTCTTTAGTAATTTTACGCCCATGAAAACATCTAAAGGATCTACTATCTTTGAAGGAATGGGAAATTGCACTTATTTACAACTTGCATTATTGCAGTTTTAGACAAAAAAAAAAAAAAAAAAATTCAATTTGAAATTGAACTTAATTTTTCATTATCCATCAATATGAAACCAACTGCAAATTAAGCATGATATGATGAAATAGTTTGGTATATTATTAATGTAATTAAATATGGTGATTAAAATTTAATGAATTGTTTTTTCTTCCTGTGCTCAAACAGCCTTTTGTGTCTCTAGAATTTGAGGCAAATAAAATGCATCCAAACTACTTGTTTACAAAAGAACATTTTCACATATGCTGCTGAAACATGACTGATTACTGAACAAGACAGAGATCCTTGCAATATTTGAAAGAAAAATCTTAAGAAGTATACTTGATTGAATAAGATCATAAATATATGGAGAAGAACCAACAATATAAAATGATCCAGATATTAAGCTCATAACATTTCAAAGATTAAAGTGACATAAAAGTGATTAAAGGTCACATAATTAAAATGAATGAAAATAGAACCACCAAAAAATTATTTTTGGCTAAACCAACTGTACTGAAGAAGAGGCAGGCCCAAGCTTTAAATGAAGCAACTGCCTGGAAAAAAACCTGAAAATCTTAAAAGTTAATTATTGAAAAACTTTCACAAAAAACTGGACAGCATGGGAGGGAATTCTGAGGAAGGCCAAGATCTATTCAAGGCTGTTGTGCCAGTGAAGTTTTTTATTTGTATCATATAAAGTTTCAGTGTGTTAACTAAGAAGTGACCGATTTTTCGGCATTGAACAATTATTTTGACTAAAAAGAAATTAAAACTAATCTTTAAAAATATCTTGTCCTCTTGACATGTTTTTCTGAGCTAAAAAGTAATGGATTGAAACATTTCTTTTAATTATAGAGCACAAGGCAAGTAAAATTTTAAAATGGTATTTATAGTTCTAAATTTGTGAGTAAAATCCTATACGTTTAAGAAATATGAAAAGCTATGTTATCATATTTGTTCTGAATTATTTCAGTCAAGCTGATCAGATTTAATTTGGAATGCTGTCCATGTGTCTTAGTTCAAAATCTAGACATTAAACTAAGATAGGATCTCTCAGTTATAGTTGGTTGTATGTATATAATATATATGTTGGTTATATGTGTGCCTTATATGTGATAATGTGGATCAGTTTTTCTTCCATATTCATTGGAAACAAATTTCAAATAAAAATTTTATATTTATTGAATATCCTCTGATTATCAGATTTCGCCTTCAATTTTTAGAAAATTGTCTCTTCATTTTTTAAATTTTGTATGTTTCCTGACCTTTAGTTTCAGTTACGTGTTACTATAAAAACATGTCCCATTCATTAAAAATTGATATATATATAAATAATTGTCACAAATTACAGAGTTTTAAAACTATTTTTCACAAAGA
>BGPR01009767.1:0-26176 GCA_013235015.1 Araneus ventricosus
ATTGAAGATATAAAGAAAATTTCAATTAGGGAATTATCACCTTATCATAACAAACTACTTTGATATTGAAAGTTTTTTGACAGCAAGAATTACTTAGAAGTTATGAGCTGAAAAGTGATTTTTACCCCCTACTTAGAATACGCTTTAACCTATGCATGCGACACCTTGTTGAAAAGCTTTCATCAGTTCACTTTTATATAGGTAAACTAAAAGATATCACTTCCACTTATTATAAGGTAAACAAGCTGATATATCCGGGTTTGCTCCGGATTGAAATGCTTTCATGTCTTTAATTTTTTAATGAAAAAACTACTATCGTATAAAAATTATAATACACAAATTCCTTTTCTGATCTGAAACGTTTTTAATTAAAATGAGAATATCAATTGAAAAAAAAAAACGATTTTTAAAAACACCCGTTTTCTCCATAAATTATTATTTGTTATATAGGTACTTCAAATCTTGTTAAGAATTAATAAAGTAAGAGAAAGGGTTCAATGAATATTTTGAAACAATTAAATTAACGAGTTAATTATTCATTAATTTAAAGAATGAAAATCAATCAATCATTAGTTTGTCCTGATATAAATTGTTAATCGTCTACTTTTAAAATTTCCTTTTAGCATTCGTCAAGAATTCTGTGAATGTATTCTGGCATTTATATATATTCGTATTATTCTTGTTCCTCAACAATAAAGAATATTGTTACGAATTCTGTATAAAATTACTTTTGAAAAAATATTACAATGAGAGAAACAAATTGTATGGAAATGAAATTTTCGTCACTGAAATGCTAATTTTTTGAAATTTAATAAGGTGTAAAAATAGTTTCGTGAGATAATGTTTTCAAAAGATATCCCGGAAAAACACCTTGCTTAATTTTTAATTAACTGAAATTTTAAGTATCGTTTGGGCTTCGAAATGTTGAAGATGAACTTTCTCTTGTCTCAAATAAAAAGTGTGCAAAGTCTAGTTGAAATCAGTCCACTGGTTTAGGACGCGATGTGCAGCATACATACATAGATACAATAACTTTTATTTAAATCAAGATAATTATTAGATAATTTACAAGATTAAGATTGCTGGCATATACTATGAGCCATAAAAAAGGTTTTAGTGAAGATATCGTCACAATTAATTAAATATTTAATTTTATTTAAGTAAATAGTTAAATTTAATTAATCAAACAGTTAATTTTAATAGTTAATTTGATAATTAGTTAATTTGACAGGTTACTTTAATTTGATAATTAACTAAACATGGCTGCACCAAGATTTGTTTAATAAATTTAATATAAAATAGCCAAAAAAGACAGATATATAAGAGTTCCCTTTATCCTTTTTTATATTGAAAAATATCTCATTAACTTTAAAATTGTTTTGGGATTTTCTGTCCAAGTATTTGCTTTTAACTGTCGATGAAGATTTAAATTTGTTGTTCAAAATGGCTGCATTGATATCCTATGCTTTAAACACACGTATTAAATTTGCAACTCGCAATGTTTAATAATTTTTATTCTGTTATGTGTTAAGAATTTAGTGACTATTATCTCTGTAACCAGGGGGTTCTCTAAATGAGCCCATTCTAGTAATGTTTAAATATTTCATGTCATGTGATTTTTGCATATAACAAAGTAATGTTCGCACAATTATATGGCAATCTAGATTAAATAACTAATTTTTAAATCCATATTCTTTATTCATTCATGTCAGGTGTCAATTTTTTGTTACTGTTTCAGATCTGCTGTCTTAATGTTATCTAGGGAATATTTGCTCTGCTGGGATGTTTATTTCTTTATGATTCCTATGATTATGTGATGGGATATAAAAAATTGACCAATATACTGACCAATAAATCTAGCATAACCTTTTGGAATGAAAAATGGAATGATAAAACCTTGATGTAGTAAAAAATTAAATGTCATGAAAACAGAATCACAGCGTAAATATTGCAATGCGTAGAAACAACAAAGTCATTGGCTATGTCTGTATTGATCAATATGTAATATTTCATTACTTTTGTAACATTAGCGTAAAGGAATCTACCTTTGCCTTCAAGCTTGCCGAAAAGGGATTTTTTTTTATTTGTGTTTGTGATTATTTTAAAGTTTATACATTTATAAGTAAATATCTTCTAAAAAACATTCTCTTTGATGGATGAATTTTTAATGTATACTTTATTAAATATTCGTTTCATGTGCTACACCCTCATTTACATGTTTTTTAAAAATTTTTTAAATAATGTCAGTTTATAATTAGACAAAATTTAACAAATTGAAATTCCGAAAAACGAAACATTACTGTGGTGTTCGTAATTCGACCAAAGCTGATATATTTTAATCTTTCTTGGTATACTTCAAAGCGTTAAAAGAAACATAGTTACTTTAAAACTGCAGAAACTTAGCATAAAGCCAATCTAAGCTCTTTAATGGAAAATTGGTGAAGAAACAAGAAATCTGAGTCATTCACTTTTAAAGTTCTAATATTCTTAATATGGCTTTAAATTTTCCTCTAATGGGATTTGCATACTTTGCCAAAGACTTTCAGTGGTCGGAACTTAAGCGATACTTTGTAAAATAAAATCCTGTCCAAATTATTTAAACAAGATAGGAAAAAAAGTATTCGGGTATACTTTTCAAAGGCAATTAGTGGAGTAGTTGGAGGAAAGGCAGGTTTTACTAGGATTTACTGTGGTAGGAAAAAAGCTCTCTTTATGATAAAGCAAGGATAAAAACTTTTGTTCTTAATTTCCTTGTTCAACCAGTTTAAAATTAATGAAAAAGGATAAACGGCGTGCGCTTAAAGGTGAATAGCAGCTTAGCTTATGTGGGTAAGTCACTAAGACTTTACCACATCTGTTTAAACTTCTTTTATGCATTCAGTTTTCAAGGGGAAATTGTCGAATCTATTCCTTCCTCAGATAAGTATAATTTCTGCTGCTTTTAATTCATAAATGTGAAAAATCATTTTTCTGAATTTAAATTAATCACCCAATGTTCAATCTCTGTTCAAATATTTTCCAGTCGCTTATGTTTATACAGTACAGCCGACACTTTTTTCTAAATAATTCTTCATCTCGCCAAAAAATGTAATCACAGATCTTTTCTTATTTTAAATAATTTTTTTTATTTGGAGTCACCATCTTTAAGCAGTGCCCATACATTCAGTTGCAAAGCTTTGTCGAATCTAAAAATGTTAATTCATTCTCTTTTTTGTCGCAACAGTGTATTATTAAGGTTATTTCATGGCTGGACTTTTTTTTCATTGAAGTTTTAAATTTTTAAAAATCTATAATACAGGAGTATTCCTTCAAAATGTGAAGATTGAGACTCTAAAATATTGTTAAGCACCATTAAATTAGTTGCGAAAATTTTAATAAATAGAGGGAAAATAACAAAAATAGCAATATCATGTTCGAAAAAATAATTGTCATGGAATCTGAGTATTCTGATAATCAAAAGATACTGAATAAAGCTCTAATACAAAAAATAATGTGTTTGCAGTATAAATGTGTTATCTTCAAGTAGAACAAAAGTGAATACATGCGAGTGAGACTGAGGAGTTATCTGGGATATTCAGATGAATAATCTGGAACAGATAATTTGATAAAATGTCTTTAAAGTATCATTCGTCATAAGAATTGCGATTGAGAGTCAGATATTTGTAAGATACGTTTGGTTGGATGCACAATCCTCCATTTCTTTTGACATTGAAACATGACTTTTACAAAGATGATATCCTTGATCTCCTGATCATTGTATAGGATGAGTCATAAGTCTCCATACAGATGGTGAATGCGGTGACTCATATTTATTTTATTTGTACAAATGGCGTCATATGATGCTACAGTTAGAGGATAAGTTCCACATGTCGACAAACAATGACAGTCGCTCTAACTAATTTTGGCTTACACGTGACAATGTTTCTCCTGTTATTTTGTCTCTTTACTACCACAGAACTCTTCCCCTGTGGTCAGAATTGTCCTGTGACATATGTAGTATCATCTGCAGCTCGTATGGGGTCACTTGTCAACCCTCAAAATGCACATGACACTGCTTTGGTCGATTCCCATTTTCGCAGAAAGACGTCGGGTCCCTTTTGTCGGACTACTGACCATTGCAGCTAACATCTGTGTTAATGTATCTTCATCTGCTGGCCTCTTTGGTCTTCCAGATCAGCCTGTATCGGCGACGGAACCTCCCTTTAGAATTTCATGATAAGTTTTGCCACGGTGTCATGGAGTATCTACGTTCTGTACGTTGTGTTGAAAGTACGAACTACATGACGGTTGGAACCACTCTCAACCAACAGTCCGATATTCCTTCGTTAGTGGCATCTCTTTTCAATCAGTTCACCTTCCTGAAACCGAAAAATAAATTAGTCACCGTCTTCACTATTTGTATGGAGACTTATGACTCACCTTTTACATGTGATATAAGTGAAGCTAAACCACTGAGCTTTTATCGCGGAAGTTCATTTCAGTAGCCAGCATTTCATCAATGTCTAGTTAGGTTGAATACACAGAGAAGAAGAATCAGAGGCCTCACTCCCATAGACCATAATGGCAACAACTTTTTTAACATTGCATTTCGCATAGACAATACGCCATCTGTGGCCTATAAAAGAATCAACCAGAATACGTCAGCGTGAAGCACAATTAAACTTTGTTATTTTATTTATAAAAGTGAAACTAAATGTTACAAATTTTTGATAACTTTAAATCTACTTTGATATAAGTTAGTAAACATGTATTAAACTTACCAGTTCTTATGAGGATCGACATGGAACACAACAAATATGGCGGCGACCTTGGTGTTCAGTTTGAAACGCATATTTACGGATCCTACTATGGTTTCGATTGAGGTCGCTTTTCATTGGCTCTCAGCGTCACTTCGCTTGCTTCTGAATGATGTCATAGGAGCGCACCTAGTTTGGATTTCGATTTTTGTCTTAGCTATTTTATCATGGAAAAACCAAAATTATCTTTTAATTACGATTATTTGGATATTTCTAAAGGGAATGATGAATTCAAGATAAAGATAATTTGGGTTTCTCCATGAAACAATAGCTATGACAAAAATCGAAATCCAATTCAAGCGCGCTCCTATGACATCATTCAGAAGCAAGCGCAATCACGTGACGCTGAGAGCCAATGAAAAGCGACCGCAATCCAAACCATAGTAGAATCCGTAAAAATGCGTTTGAAACGGCGGGGCGGGTATCGAAGTACCTATTTCTCTTTGTTGGCGAGTGGGGGCGCTGATCAAATTGCAGAGTGAGACCTCCGATTCACCCTCCCTGTGTTTTAATAGAAAATGTTTGGTGACATCCTGGTTTTGAGTTCGAAGGTATACTGTGGTGCTAGAACATGTTTGGTATGCTCTAGGAGCAAGTGTTGCTGCTCTGAATCCCCTTTCTCAGACCCTTGATATTCTTACAGCAGCTTTGCAAGTAAAATGGCTTTCGTTAACTATTTACGTCATAGACCCCATAATCGATGAACACTCCGCTGCATGTGCCGTATTCGGAGAAATTCGTATTAAGAATACTTTTCCCGTTCCAAACCAGTACATTCAGTTAGTTCTTCAGATCTATACGAATGCTTATTTCAAAAATAAAATAATTATCTGATAACTTGTCTTCATATTTCTTTATTCCTTGACATTTGTCTACAGTTTGTCTCAGTTACATTAAATCAACATATAGCTAATTAAATTTCTGTTTTATGGAAAACAGTGTATAACTAGTAACTATCTCTTCTAGTGCAGTATTTAATAGGCAATAAATCTCGATTTATTGAAAATCTTGCAAGGAAACCACGATAAAACTTTTCTCAATGACTCTTTTAGAGACTTTCTCTCCCTCGCTATCCCCCAAAATCCACTTCCCTCTGTGTCATCTTAATCTAATAAGGATTCACCACTGAAATAAAAGAAAAAGATTTAGATGGACGGTTCCCACGGCAGATGTAAATGTGCCAAAGCTGAATAGGAGTGTTTCCCACATTTGTCGGAGTCAGTTGAAGTTGGATTCTTAATAGGCGAAGGTTTGAAATAACTAATAAAATAAGTGAATACTATCAACCAAGAATATGTATGAAAAATATTTTTGAGAAATATTTAATAATGAAATTGAAGAGCAGCAATCTTTTAACAAAAGTCTTTCGCTTTTAAATCTCTTTAATAATAGATTCCTTATAAGTGTTATGATACTTGATCTCAACCTGAAACTTTTGATTCTCAGATTAAAAGAAAATCATCTCTGAATCGTTCTGGCCATCAAAAAAGAATTGAAATATGACTTTTTAATTCGAAGAAGCGGTTTCATTTGATATCACAAATTCTATCGTATCCTGGACTATCTGATAAGCCCTTGAATTTAATATTTTTAGATGTAAATTCTCTTATCATGTACAAATATAATGTTACCTTCTCAATGAATTTCAAAATATCCTAATAGGGAAAAAAGTATTCATGAATTGAGAAATGCTCTAAAAACTTGAGAAGCTAGGATATAATGATATTAAAATCAGCAGACGCACATAAAATAATCAGGATAATGTACATTTTCGTATATTAGATGTGCACATTGGAAACACGTTTCCATGCTGCTATCAGGGAGGCTTCAAAAGAGTTTTCTTCGTTTTCTACATGTGACATTAAGAATGCGGTGAAATTCCCTTGGAAAAACCTCTACGCAGATATTCCTTCCTTACGTTTTGAAAGAAGAAATTGCTGCTTGACGTATCTAATTGTATTGCAAGCATTTCCAATTTTTGCAAATCCAAAGTAGAGCTAAGAGAGTGAATATCTGCAAATAAAAATAGCAATCCTATGTTAAAGAACACTACTCCATAATTGGTAATTCTCATCAATTCTTATAGCATTTCTTATGTACTTGAAGTAGTCTTGAGAATTTAAACAGAGCGAGTTCGTCGGTGGTAAAGAAGGATGCGAAGTGATAGAGCGAAAAAAGGAAGAATATTATTAAAAACATATTGAACAATATGTAATTATAAAATATAAACTTTATAGACAAAAATTTTGAAAGTGCGCTGAAATTTTTAATGTGCAAGTCAGTAACGGAGAAAATCTATAAAAATACCTCATTTGCTAAAATGCATTTAATGATCATATTAAAAGTATATATTGCTCCAATTATAATCCGTGTGGCACTGCTTCTGAGTTTAGAGGAGTACATGAAAAATCAGTTCTTCATGATTTTTAATTCTGAAACACATACGCATATATATCGGTTGATAATTTCATCAGTTTAACCAATATTCAATAACGAAAATTGGAGAGGAAATTCTAACTGACTCAGCGATATCTTCCTGAATTCCTGAAAAATTCTTAATCAGATATTTTCTAACAATCTTAATTTTCTTTTTCGGTATTAGAAATCTCGATCGATAAGTCTAATGCAAAACTTTTCCGAAACTACTCTCTTCCGAAATTGCATAAAAACAACGGGGAAACTTAAAAGCTCGAATAATTTCAAAGTTTTACTCATATAAAATATGAAAAAAGCAAATCACAAAAAAACTGAATGTGTCGCAATTTCGAAAGCCTACTTTGACGCCAGATGTTCATCTCATCTCATCATACACCGGAAAAATTTCAGCCCACTTTTTCCGATAAGGTTACTTTGAAAAAGTGCGAATTGTGACAGACAGTGTTTTACAAGCACTCGTTTTTTAATCAAACGCATTCTGTTTTTCGACCTCCGAAGAAAGAAGGTGATAGTGGAAAATAATATATTCAGAAAGTTTTATCAGTTCCATCTGGATGATAAAATATGAAAAAAATAGATTATATTTCAGCTTTCTTTCTCCTTGTCCGAAAAGCCTTTACGATACGCTGTGACACATTCCGCTTTTCCTTCACATCGAACGCAATTCAAAACTCGAATTTCTGTTGTTTCTTCGGAATAAGAAGGGAGGAATGAGGGTCGAGTTTCTAAATTCTTTACCTTCTCTTTTGTTTGGTTTCCATTTTTTGAACTTTTTTCTCAATTGTTTTTATGTTTGAAGTAAGGAGAAATATATCGACAGTTTGAATATGCAAACTCACTTAAAAAGGACGCGGCATATTCGTATTGCACATATATGCATCTAGCACACAAATCCGGGAAATAAAGCAACCTGCATCTATTATATATGTATATTTTTTGCTTCTAGAGTACAAGTAATGTTCTCTTACGGTGGGAATTTTCACTGCATGATCTTCTGCGTCGTGTCTCGGCATCCCTTGGGAACAACTGTGCTCAGTTGAAGCTGTGTAAGTAACCTGTACTGTCTATTCTGTGTCTTTAAAATATTCAAGATTATCGAATCGTCCGCCCCGTGCGAGGTACGGTCAGTGATACGTTTTTTGTCGGCAAGAAACCTGTCTGCTGCAGACATTCACCGGCAGATTTTTGAAGTTTACGGAGCTACTGCCATGTGTGAAGGCAAAGTGCGTAAGATCATGGCGTCCGTGTTTTGGGATAGGCATGGTGTTCTGTTGGTCGACTTCATGCAACGCGGCAACCACCATAAATGCGGTAGCTTACGGCCAAACCCTGCGAAAGCTACAAAAAGCGATTCAAAACAAAAGACGCGGCATGCTGACAGAGGAAATTTTGCTACTCCATGACAATGCAAGGCCTCACACCGCAGCTCAGACCCGAGCTTTATTGGACTCTTTTGGCTGGGAAGTTTTGGACCACCCCTCCCTACAGCCACGACCTTGCGACGAGCGATTTTCATCTTTTCCGCCATCTCAAACATCATCTCGGCGGCAACCACTACAACGATGACGAAGGCGTGAAAACAGCCGTGACCTCTTGGTTATTGCAGCAGGCGGCAAGTTTCTATGAAGAGGGTATTCAAAATTTCGTTCTACGGTATGATAAGTGTTTAAACAAATTTGGTAGCTTTGTTGAAAAATAGAGAAATGTATGTAGAATCTGAAAATAAATTTGGTTTTTGAAAATTTTCTTTCGTTTGGTTTTTATTTTCAAACGGCCCTTACTTAAAAAACACGCCTCGTAGTTAGAAAAGTTTGTCAATGATCATTATTTGTGCGAAATGAAACAAATCATCATGTATAAGTTAATGAAAATTATGACTTAAATGGAGATAATATTGATATGAACAGTAGTAATTAGATATTTTATACTTTAAATTCATTTAAGGAGTTTGATTGGAGTCCTAGAATTATAGAAAGAACAAGTGTAACTCATACAACATTCAAAACTAAGGTCGGATTGAAAAATTATTTTCCAAACATACTTATCCTTTAAAATATGACTTTAGAAAAACAAGCAATGGAGAAATAAAGCTTAAGTCACCTGAAACTTTTGCCTCAGAACACTCTTTCAGAAGAAAATGAAAACCTTTATGTGTTGTTATAGCATTTTCTCAAAATTTCGAAGTGAGTGTTTAAGATTTTCTTTGTGTATCTTTTGGAAATGACTTAATACATTGGGTAAATGTTAGAAAATATGTATGAACAAGTTCATTCATTTCCAATATGACGTTAATGCTGCGAGATATGATCATAACCTATATAAATTTTTTATTCGTTTTTGGAAGGTTGGTTTTGTACATTCCAACACTGGTGAGTCTTATTGGCTATCCTAAATGTGTTACATGCCTTTGGTATGTTGTATCTTTTTCTTTTATGGAATTGTATATGTTACCGGCAATGTGTGAAATGCCGGCATCCTATAGAATACCTAGGCATTCTATAAAATGCAGGGCGTTTTTAGGCAAAGTATGAAATATGAGATTTACTATATACTTTTCCTAGGCATTGTATATAATACCTGGGCATTCTATAGAATGACAAATGCGATTTAAGCAAACTATGTAAAAAAGTTCATAATAAGGCTTTTATTTAAAAGGCGTGCATTCCACAAAAATACAAATGTTATTTAGAAAAAATAATAAAAGATTACCATTAAAAATCTTTTATTCAAAATTCGTAAAGTAAAATGAAAGTTTTCATATGAAAGTTTATGCCTTTTTTATTAAAGAAAACAAAATAAATTGTGAATCTACTTAATACATCAAGGAAGCAAATAATTTAATTTTGAATTGCACTTAACTTTATTTCTTATATAATCAAATCGGCGATTTATTTCATACTTTGCCGGTTTGTCATTTGGCATTCTATAGAATGCCTAGGAAATGTGTGAAATATAAATTGTTTCATACATTGCCTGCTAGTTCTAGGCATTCTATACAATGCCTAGGCATTCTATAGAATGCCGGATTTCAAACTTTGACGGTAACATATACACCCTTGCTCAGTTTTATTAATAAACGCAAATTTGCTTTCCAAAAATCAGAAATAGAGCAGTACTCGTGAAAATAAAAAATAATTAGCTATTTTCTTAATTATTCAAGAAATTAGAGCACATATGTAATGAATGTTTAAAACTTCTAATAATTGAAATCCATTATTTGTTTAAACACAAACTGTAAATCGTTCATACGTTTTGTTTCATTAAATGAGAAACTTTTTTTAAAATAAAGAAAGATAGAGTATTTCAAATTTTAGTGTAGATAAGAGTACTTAATTATATTTAAAATAAAAAGAGTGAAGGCACCTAAATAAAGGATGAAAAAAATGGATGAATTTTAGAGGAACCGGTCGAATATTAGAGTCAATTTACTGAAATAAAAATAAATTGAATCAAGATTTGAATGTTTAGGAAACAGGTAAAATCCAATAAAAACTAAATTACTAAAGATATTTTCCAGATAAACGAATCTGTAACGTTATGTTCTTTTCCAGTTTGCGTTTTTCTGTGTGATAAGGAAACTTTTACTTTAATTTTTTGGTTTTAGTTGTTTGCAGAAAGCATTTTCTGAGTTTCTCTATTTCTAAAAAGGAAAATACTTTGCAGATTATTCATGGGGAGTTTCTTTTTTATCGAGTCCTTTATCTTTATTTTCTTTGGTTCTTACTTTAGCTTAGAACTATTTTAAACAATTGATTTGAAATGAAAAAGTTTCCATAATGGTTCTGTAAAGATTTCTGTCTGTTACATTCTCTTGCAAACAAAAGGCAAATTAAATCAGGAAAAGAAAACAAAGAAGCGTTCCTATAACTTTATTAAATTGCTGTTCTTTTAATAAATATTTTTAAGTAGCATCCATTGAAACCTTATCGTATTTTCAGATTGCAAAGGATTGTTGTCTCTCTAGAATTCAAAATTGTAGGTGAAAATATTCATATCTCGTATCTATTTTTATCGAAAAATACCTGTAATGATTAAAAGATATTTTAGTTAAATAAATCGACACTTTAAGTACTTTAGTTTAAAGGATTGTCTTTGAAATATCTCAAATGTATTTCAAAATGTTTCCCCGAGGAATTGAAAGTTTATATTGAATTCTTTAAATGTAAAAGATGCAGCAAGTCAGTACTTTCAAACGTTGTACTGTAAACTTTAATTTTCAACTAGCGTTGTATATTTACAGGGTGTCCACACTTATCGTGATCGATAGCTAATTTCTAAACCGTTAGGGATAGACATATAGTTCCAATTGAAAAAATGCTTTAAATGAAGGGAAGAATTATAATATATGTCTTTGAGTGAATAAATATATTCCTGAAACAGTTACGAATTCTAAATTTTTATGCCGTCTCCTTGTCCTATCAGTCATATTTAGTAAAATATTCTTGACGTTCTAACATTTTTAACAAAGAGAGTCCCACTCTTCTTCGGCTAAAACTGGCCGAGTTATGGAGCTTTTAATATATATTAAGCTTTGATAGTTGACTATCGCTGACTTAGACCACTTTACACCATTTCAATAGTCGTCTCGAAGACCATCCACCAATCAATGCGCAGCACTTAATCGACGAGGCCGCTGATTGGTGAAAAATCATGAAATTCGGAGCTCCAGAACTCGATCAATTTTAGTCGCAGAAGAGTGGGATTTATTTCGTTTTAAATGTCAAAATATTTTACTAAATATAACTGATAGGACCAGGGGACCGTATAAAAAGTTAGGATTCGTATTTTTTTCAGAAATATATTTAGTGACTCAGAAAACATATATTATAATTTTCCCCTTCGTTTAAAGCATTTGTCCAATTGGAACTATATGTCTATGTCTAACGTTTTAGAAATTAGCTATCGATCACGATAAGTGTGGACACCCTGTATAAAAAAATCACTGCATTGATTCATTTAAGATTATAAATATAGCTTTGTAAGATAATAAGGGGCAAAGAAGGTACCAATCTCCTCGAGAGATAAATTACGATGTCTGGTGACTCAGAAATTATTCTGTCTTCAAAATGAATGAAAGCATTGTATAAATCTTTAAAGACTGTGATGAACTACATAACTTAGTTTTTTCTTTCTGGTGGGCGGACGCGATGTCTACTTTTGATAGAATTACTAGTAGAAAAGCAGATAACTTTTAAAAATGAATATGCATTTAGAATTTAATACGTGACTAATATTTAAAAACTGAAGTTTCGTTTTTCTCCGAACAGATATATATTCTCTACAAATCCTTGTAAATGATTCCTATGTATGAATAATACCTTAAGGATATGTTTTGAATAATTTAACCCTCCGAGCTGTGCAAACGTCTTTTTCCGCTTTTCATGTTCAGTTATAAAGCATATAGCTCGTATTTATATTATATTTTCTTAAACAATCACGGATAAAGTATTCTTAAGATTCCAGAGGTATAATTAAATACAAAGAAAGATCAATTCATTTACTTTAAAAGCTAAGCTTTCTAACTTGATAGCTAAAAGTTCAAAATAATTGGCGCTCAGAGGTTTAATAAGCATTGTTATAATATGGAGATTTGAGAAAATGAACCAAATCCATGAGATTTGTTTCTGAGAACACAGCTCATGATGTCAATTAGTTATATTTAAAATAACAGTGGACTTAAAATTGTTATTGCTGCCTTGTGGATACTAATTGAATGGAGTACTATGGCCTTGTCATATTTTCTGTGTAATAATCATTCATTTGTACATTACTATGGGAGTGTTAGTGACAAATGTTCAAAACGTGGACTTGATCCACTTTAACTCTGAACCCTCTATATATTTCATACCAGTGTTGCAAAATAAATGCAATTTGGACATAAAAAGCGCATCGAATATGAAAATAAAATAGGATTGTAGTTTGAGTTTAACTAAAAAGAACGTATGATAAGTAGTTAGTAGTTTTTAGTAAGATTGCCTAATTAATAAAAGTTACGTTTTCAAGTATTTCATTTTACTCATTTATATTAAGGATTAATTTAACCAAAAACTTTCGAGCCTCTTGAATATATCCGAAGAAAAATATCATCCTCCCCAACACGTAAACCAATCTTATGTTTCGATGAAAATAAAATGATAAAAAGACTTGTTTCGAAAATAATGAGCATTTACTTCAATTGTATTTTTATGTATTTACTAACTTTTGAAATACTTAAAAACTTGTTTGTAAGTTTAAGTATCTGGTGCGATATTTTAAGAGGCCTTATAAATTTCTTTAGGCAATTCTTGCAAACGAGCTCCATATTTCCTGCTCATGGTTCGATAAGTATAATCTCAGCGTCATGGATAAAAAGATAAAAAAAAATGTACAAATAATTAAATTGATAGGAATGATGGAAGTTAGTATTTGCCATTCAAAGTAATGTATTTCATTCTTTAAATTAAAATTATCAGGAAAATAATGAATCACTCTGTTTCTTTCTTGTTATGAGTAAAATATTTTTGATAAAAATGAAATAGAATTTTAATCCCTTAATTGAAATTTTTATTGAAAGAAAATATTTTTCCCATTTCTGATTAAACACATCATGAAACCTCTGAACATGAAATTACTTACATGAAATCTGTGAAAAAAAAAAACTTCCTTGTGTAGAAAACACGGCCTTTTCGGAAGTAATTTCAATAGTAATAACAGTAACAAAAATATAATTTTTTAAAAATGCACTTTTAATTATGAATTTAAAAATTTAAAAAATTGTAAAAAATATGAACTTTAAAACAAAAATCTTGTGATTCTTGGAAATATGCTTCACATTTCCTGTTCATGGTTCCCTGATCATAATCTCAGTTTCATGGATAAAAAGTTTAAAAAAATGTACTGCTAATAAAATTGATAGAGAATGATGGAAGATAGTAATTGCCATTGAAAGTATTGTATTTCATTTTTAAAAATAACATTAATTTAAAAATAATAAATCGCATTGATTCTTTGCTATTACGAGTCAAAATGCTTTTAATAAATGTGAAAAAGAATTTTGGTTCTTAATTTAAACTCATTTGAATGCAGAAGTGTTTTGTCAATTTTCGATTACAATTACACGATACCTGTGAAAAGGTTTGTACTTCCCAGTGTAAGAAAATAGAGAATATTAATAACAATAATAAAAATAATTCTAAAAATCACTTTTTTTTCTCTGTGCACTAAAAAGTTAAAGAAGATGATAAAAAATATGGACTTAAAAACAAACCGTCAAAGCCTGAGTTGATAATAAATAATTTTATGTTATACAAACTGACATATTGTTTTTTATAGTAACTAACATGTGTATTAACCATAGATTTGTTCTATAAACTAACAAATCATCTGATAGTTTGGTCATAGATCATTTGTTGAATTTTTGCCATTAGAGAAAGTAGTAGTAATTGATACATTAAATTCGCAATTTCAGATTTTTAAATATCTTTGTCATTAATGTCATAATAGAGTGAATTAAAAATTAAAAATTATAGATAAAATTATAAACTCCATGTATGTCCAAAGTAAAATGAGGTAATTCTATTTAATGGATTCTACCATTTCTTTGAGTTGGGTACTGACAAAAGAGACATTAACATTAGCGCCACTGTATACCCCGAGCTCGGAACCCAAGGGGTTCCCTGTCAGTTGAATGGGTGTACGTGGAAGGAAGTGCATACCGTGCTCCCGTAGGGAGACATGAATGACCTCACATCTGTCCTTGCTTCCGTTAAGTCGTCCTGACCAGTGTGCGATGTGTCCAGAAGAAACAGAGCACAGAGGCTTTCTTGGATGAGTGGAGTTGAACACAAACTGGCTAAATGGGGCATCGATTGGAATCACGGCCAAAGGAAAAATTGAATTTTGAAGTGATGAAGAATTATTAGTTATGTATGAGAAACAACACAATAAAATACACCTGACATGAAATTGGCAAAAAAACTGGTAGCTTAATAATGGGAAGGATAATAGACAAGTAACACAATCTAGGTCTAGGATAAAAGGAAAGGATAAGAACAAAGGCAAAAAACATACTGAAAATCTATGTACAAAAATATACGGTGTAGACCAAAAATGACTAATAATAAAATTACAGGACTAAAACTAAAAAAAAGGAAAACTTTCAAATTTGAGCTAATAATAAAATGGCGAAGATAATGTATTGAAAGGAGAGCTAAATTTACAAAAAAGCAAGCTACGCAAAAATTGAACATGCGATGCAATTTGAGCAGAGGAAGAGTCCAATGAGAGTTCGAAAAATTCGTTGAGACTGTCCGTCGACTGAGTGTCGATTGATTTTGAAGAGTGTCAATAGTTTGAGACCTTCGAAACATTGAAGTTAGTTGGGTGTGCAGAGAATGTCTTCATTCTTAGAGATAAAGTTTATCAGTTTTCTTATTTGAATTCTTGACAACGGGTTGTTGAGGACTCTTTCCCACCAGAGATGTTCGAGATCGTTTGAATGCTTTGTAAAATGATATGAGCTTGTAAGGCGGCAGCTGGTTGCGAAGTGCAGAGGGGTTCTCATCTCGCCACAACCACAGCAATCGGTGGTTCTGAGACCAAATCTCTTAACGTAAGTTGGGAATGGGCCATGTCTCGTTGCAAACATGATTTCTGGTCGTTGCCACGGTGCTGGGGAAGTCTTGACCTTTGGAAGGATGAGGTGGACGTTCCTTCCATTGTCACCGTTGTCCGATTCATTCTGCCAAAGTTGGGTGGAAATGGCATGAAGTTTCTTTCTGAGGAAGCTCCTGGGTGCTGGATATTGTGTTAGCATCCCTTCCAAGGTAGCTTTCTTTTCGAGGAGATCAGCTACCTCTTCACCCGCATGTCCCACATGCGCTTTAATCCATTCGAGTTGACTATTTGGTTAGTTGAGAAGGATGTTTTGAATACCCTGAGCTATTGGACTGTTATTTTTTAAAGAGCAGATGGAGTGGAGGCTGGATTCGCTGTCAATCCAGATTTTAATGGGATGGTTGGATTGACTAGTCCAGAATAGCAGGCTTCCTTGATGGCAATTAGTTCAGCTTCAAATATTGAATTGAGAGGTTTGAGTTGCGCCATCCATTGAGATGTAGAGAATGTTATTTTCCCTGTCGCAAAATGCACAACCTGTTCTGTCATCTATTTTGGAGCCGTCTGTATAAATATTGATGGGTTCATCTGTGATGAAAACGTGATCGAAGGAGATGCAGTTTTCTGGATCGAATGAGGGTGGGTGGAACTTGGTCATGGAGATCTAGCCTTCGAAGTCGTTTGGATCTAAGTTCTAGTCTTTGAGGTGTCTGTCTATTCCTAATCTTGTAACTCTGACATAGACAGCTTCTTGTTCTGTTTTCAAGTGGAGGGGAAGTAGTCCTTCCATTACTTGAAGGGCGGCCTTCGGAGTGGTGGAATAAGCTCCGGAGATATTAAGTAGGAACTTACTTTGGAGGGAGTTGAGCTGCCTTTCTTGTCTATCTGAAAGTGGGTAAGCACACGCTGCTGCCCCGTGGAGGACCATGCTTTCTGCCAACGTGATATAAGGTCGTCTTCTATATGCTTTGTTGAGTCCCCAGTTGGCTCCCGCGATTTTCTGGATGTTCTGGTGGAGGTGAGTAATTTCGGTTTTTAGGTTGCAAAAGATGGTCTGCCCAGGTTTAGTTTGTTATCTATTGTTACACCAAGGTATTTGAAAGATGTTGTCCTCTTGATTATTTTTTCAGCCCATTTTATACGTGGGCCGATAACTAGATTACTTTTTAGGATATTGCAGGACTTTTTGATTGAATGACTAAAGAGACAAAAATAATAATAATAATTCTCTCATTAGAACAATATTTCATTCATGTACTTATAAAATAGAATTATTCATTAAAATACTTTTTAGTCTTCAATTTAGAATTCAGTATTATATTATTAAGAATATGAAAAGTTGATTTCCAGCAATGTTAGTCTTATGGTTGGAAGAGTGTTTTACAGGGATTCTTTTGGATTCCATGCCTATTACCTCCGATATCAGCGACAAGCTTGGCGACAAATTTAGCGATTTCGGAGAGAAATATGAAGGTTCTATCTCTCATATGTATCCAGATCTGTACTTTTCTAGAGAATTTCATGTCACGTCACGGCAGTTGAAAAAACTATAAATATCGAGGACCTCAAACGAGGGAATGATCTCTCTTTCAAGTCATATTTTCAGTGTGAGTTGGTAAGCTGTTAGATGCTGAGTGCTACTGAAAGTTCTGTTTCTGTTCTCATTATTATTTTGTTGTCATTGCTAATTTGTACAAGTGCTGTTTTACTTGTTGCCTGAATTTCTTGCTTTCTGGAATATTCGTGGAATAAAGCGTCATTTTCAGTTATCCTGCTTGTTGGACTGCTTTCACCGTGCCCCCACCGGACGAATTTTGTAACTATATATATTATGGAATCTTGAATCTATTTTTTTTCAAATTCACTGCAAATTGGCTCCATGTATACGGAATCAAATTCTAATTAAATTAATCGATTAATTAATAATTAAATTCTAAAAATAATAACATAGTGCCCTGTCATCGAGAACACACAAATGTTTAAAGTTTCAAAACTATAGTACGTCCAAAAATGAGTGCAAAATCGATTACAAAATTTCATATGTACTAACATAAAACAAGTCAAATGAAACATAAGTGTTTGAAAATTGGCATATTGAAATGCTTGATTGCTGTGATATTTTCCTACTAAATCCCATTAAGATAAGAAAAATTATGTGAAAGATTAATCCAATTTAATCCGACATTCAATTAGGTTTATAATTTACAATCATCTTTAGATTTTAGTTTCAGATATATTATTTTTATATTCACCAATAATTATCGTTCAAAACACTTCGCTAAAATTAATATAAATTAGTCTTTTTTCTCTTTTATTTACTTCATTTGCGGTGCATTCCTTCTGCACAGAAGCAACTGTCAAAAACACTCTCATATCCCTTTTGTAGTGAGGCTCATTAGCGTGCTTTTGGTATGCAGATAGCAATATTTGCTTTTCATAGTTGATGCTCTTTTTATATACCTGTTCACCCTAGGTGTACTATAAGGTTTTCAACACTATCTTTTTATATTAATTTTAGCTATACTGATTTTATATTCACCAAAAATCATCATTCAAACATTTCTTCGCCAGAAGTAATATAAATACGTTTTTCCTCCATTTGCAGTACATTCCATCTGCATAGAAGCAACTGTCAAAAACACTCTCATATCCCTTTTGTAGTGGGGCTCATTAGCGTGCTTTTGGTATGCAGATAGCAATATTTGCTTTTCATAGTTGATGCTCTTTTTATATACCTGTTCACCCTAGGTGTACTATAAGGCGTTCTACACTCTCTTTTTATGTTAGTTTTAGATAAACTGATTTTATATTCACCAAAAATCATAATTCAAAACATTTCTTCGTCAAAAATAATATAAATACGTTTTTTCCTCCATTTGCAGTGCATTCCTTAAAGCAACTGTCAAAGATACTCTTATATCCTCTTGTAATGTGGCTCATTAACGTGCTTTTGGTATACAGAGTGCAATATTTGCTGTTTCATAGCTGATTTTCTTTTCATATACTTGGTCAATTAAATAATCTGTTTGAGTTTTTACCTTTGTTTCTTTAAACTTGCGTATTTCTTTTTCGTTGTTTTGTTTATGTCATCTAATTGTGTTAAAGCTTTTTTAAAAAAATATCAAGTTAGTGGCTACTCCAACATGAAGAACTTTGATGAAGAGCATTTTTGGAATAACAATTTACCAATTAAAACAGTCTTTTCTGTTCTTCATGCCTCTTCATGTACATAAAGAAATCACTATTAATTCAATGAAACATGTTTGTGTTCAAGAAAATTATTAATTTTATCGAAGATTACTCTTAAGAACTTTTTAATCATCTAAATATTATGTTTTTGTTCCATTTGGGTTTTACATAATTTTCACCAGTTTATATTTAGGAAAAATTCTTTTGTAGGCTTTGACGTATCATATAAATTCAATTTATATAAAGATGAAACATCAAAGTTTCCATAGTATGAAGATATATTGCCATAGAAAAGTTATCGTCGTATAAATTAACAATAATACAGAAGTAGAGACAGTGTCATGATTTGTCTTCTTCGAATTTTCTCCCGTCTTGTCATGTTTTTCACAATTTAAAAAGCATTAATTGATGTTCCATACTGCTGCCTTTCTATCTCCGAAGTTTTGCTCTTGTTATACCCACCTACAAACGGCGATTACCATTTTCAACTACTTTTATAATTGCGTACATCATTCCAGAATATTATCTGATTTCATTAGTCATAGCACTAGTTCAAAGTTAAAAGCAGGAAATTTAAGTTAATTTCTAATGAAATCCAAAATTTTCGTAAGAAGGAGACTTATATTTCGCCTATTATTTTATCCGCAGATATTAAGATTCATGTTTATTGGAGATAAAATTGTCTAATGTACTGATCATCGAGCGATTAACACAAACTATTTTGGGGTAAAAAAATAGGTATTGACACTAAATCTTAATCTTTTACGTCAATGTTAAGCTTTTACGTCGATGTTAACTTTTATGTCAATGTCCAGTTTTACCTATCCTAACCTTAGGTAGAAAGTTAGAATTTAACTAAATAAAAATGAATGGAGGTCAATGACTCATCCAAAGGGTGTCAATAACCAATTTTGCACTATTTAGTCTCAATATGTTACAAAATACCTTCCAGCGATATTTTTTTATGGAACCTTTTATTGAGCTTAATGTAGAGTAATTCCGGGAAATGTTACAATGAATCACAGCTTGATTAAACAGTTGTTACCTAATAATTGTTGTTCATTGTCTAATTGAATAAATATTGCCTAAAGCAGGTCAATAACTATCTGCTTTACCTAATAAATAACTTTAATCGAATCAGAACTTTAAAACAGAAAAAATGCATTGAAATTCATACCGAAGAAGCGAGGTGCATAGACAGTATTTATTTATTTCGGTCGATTAAGTTCCAAATTCTTTTCTCAGTGGATGGATCTGCAGAAAATCGACGTTAACGATCCACTCTTAAATGAGAAATCCCAAAATCTGGTGAAACCTCATCCATCTTGCTTGAGAAGTGCGTTTCCAGGAAACAGCAATAAATCTCGATGCGGTGTAATGAAACGCAGGATGTAATAAACCGGTTAATTAATTAAAAGCCATCACAGGATCATTGGGAGAGAAACAGGAAGAAAGAAAACACTAAAAAGAAAGCAAATCAGCTATATACGAGAAGAGTTGCAACTGCAGCATGATTTGGCTAAGAGAAAAAAAGCACTTTACTCGTGGACAAAAACTGATTAGGAGTATCGCGTTAAATAAATAAAGCAGACAGTGTTCCTACGGAATTTTTTTAGCACGTTCCAACGAGTAATTAATTCATCTCCTAATTTCCTTGCGCGGATATGCTGGTAAACTCTAAAAGGACTTTAAAAAAATGATATAGGAATTTAACAACATAGTTTTTAGTCAATCTTTTTTTGAGTTGTGACACATTTTTTGATTAGCAAATCCAAATATTACTGGTTATCATTTTTTCCTAAAATTAATTTTTTTGACGTTGACATTTTGACATTGACAATCGAAATCCCATTTATTTTCCGTTTCTTTTCTAGTAATGTTTTAGAAATTTCGTGAAACCTCATGCATCTCTCTTCAGAAGTACTTTTCTAGAAAACAGCACTAAATCTCGACGCAGTGTAAGGAAACGCAGAATGTAATAAACTGGTTAATTAATTAAAATCCATCATTATATATGAAGAAGAAACAGTTAGAGAGACAATATAAAAAGATGCAGTCAAATAAAGTTGACATCCCGAAGTCTTAACGGCAGAATGATTTTTATCGGGGGAACAGAGAGTTTGCCGAAACTCGTTTGATACATGACTTTAAATAATAAATCAGAGAATTCCAAATGAATAAATAACTATTTTTGAAAAAAACTTTTTTGATAAGTAATTAGTTGGGCCTGTCATTTATTTTTTCGTTCGGATATTCAAATGACTACTAATGCTGGAATTCTGTTAAAAATGATACAAGAAATAAATAGGGCTATTTTAGAATAACCCTTTTTTTCGTATCTTGCGACATATTTTTCGAAATTCTATTGGAGTAAATTTGGTGACTTTTTTCCCTCAAAAATTATTAATCGTTTGAAAGTTTTACCATACGATTAGATAATCATTTCAACGATTATTATTAAATCAGCATTTAGGTTTTCTTTTCAAAAAAATGCTAGAGATAATAACTTGTTTGAAATAAAATTGATTATATTTTAAAGTTGTAAAAGGATAATGATTAAAATGTAATATCAGATATTAATTTTGTCAAAAAAGAAACCAATTACACACTGCTTATTTGTCACTTATCTATTTACAAACTAAAAAAATGGATTTTGATGTTTTTTTAGGGATAAATGTCGTCTTTCAATATATTGGCGGCTGAGAACAATTATCGTTAATTTTTCTATCGCTTATACATCTGTATTCAGAATTTTCCTTTTCAAACTGCATCCTATTTCTGATAAACTTCCATTTTCTAACGCCTATCATGTAGCAACAAACTAATTGTAAATTTAAAAAGAATTATCACTAATATATTATGTTTCATTCAGTTAGAATACCGTTCAATCTTGAAGCTGCACGAGGGCTATCATGGGGCAAACTTTGAAATTTTGTCTGTGAATCAGGTAATTCCCTCCTTCAACTGCAACAGGGTAGGGTTTGAAGATTAGGTGATATTAACGTTCACCAGAAACCAAAACTGAGACTCTACAATCAAGCCACCGAGCCCGTAACATACTGTTTGTTATAAAATTAAATTATTCAAACTAGCGATTTATAAGTAATTGAGTTAATATTCACAATGTTCTTTCCTATAATCTGATACAAGTTGACATTCTCTGCCTCAAAACAATCACTTAATGATATATTTTGAATTTTTAAAGCACATCAAATTATATGTAATAACAATTTGTGATTAATATTATATTACTTTAAAATAATTTTATTTCAAAATAAGAAATAATTAATAAATATTAATACTTTCTTAATTATTATTACATAAAATTATAATAATTAACTAAAGTAATAATTAACTAACTTATTAAATACATAAAATTACTTTAAAATTAACAGTATTCTTAATAACACCATTTAGCTTCCGAAACAAGAGCCAGTGAACGTTTCCCATAGCGATATTCCTATTCAGTGTGTTAATTTCATACAGAATTGTTTTATTTCATTTCAGTAAAAATTTTCTTGATCCGTAGTGTAATCAGCCCACATCGAAAAAATATTGAATTGTCTATGACTTTAAACACAGACAAACCTTGATAACAGCCTTTGATAAAAATATCGTGTTTCAGTTTCTAAATATTAATGAATAATTATGGATTTACAAAATGATTAAAAAAAAGCGTGAAAAATCAATTTATTCATCAGAAAACTTTAATATTCTTTTTTCTTTTTTCGATTACAATTTTCATCAATTTTATTCAGAATGAAGAATATTTCTTAAAAAAAATATTTCGTAAATAAAATCCCGTTGAAGCAAAAAAGGAATCGGATATTTTCCAGGTGTTGCACTTTTTTTTGTTTATGCTATTGGAAACGTCATTCTATAAATCTAATTAAATACTTCTCTTTGCAATTAAGAGAGAACAATGGAAAAAATGTAGCGTTCAAATATCTTTCTAGCGTATTCATACGAAATGTGAAAATAATGAAATAATAATAATTATTATAAAAAAATCTGAATTTGGCGCTATTTCGAGGGAATACTTTTCCGCCAGATGTTTATCTTATCTCATCTTCCACTGGAAAAATTCAGGCCGACTTTTTCCGATAAGGTTAGTTTGAAAAAGTGAAAACGAGCGACTGTCGATGCTTTAAACGCTCATCCGATATTTAATCAAACGCAACCTGTCATTTTCTGTCCACGGAAGAAAAAAAATGGAAGTGGAAAAAAATATATTCAAAAGGTTTCTATCGAGATATTCTCGATGATAATAAAACAAAAAAATGATTATATACCAGCGTTCTTCCTCATTGTCCGATAAACCGTTACGATATTGGGCGACACATTCTCTTTTCATTTCAAATCGAAAGCAATTTGAAACTGGAGTTTCAGCTATTTCTTCGAAACAAGAAGGCAGTGCTTCTAGATGTTTCACCTTTCCTTTTGCTGAGCTTTTACTTTTCTAAACTTTCCTCGTCTCTTTTTATGTTTCCAATAGGGAGCAGTGTATCGATGATTTAAAGGAAGCAGCTGAAATAAAAAGGGCGCAACTTATTTGTATTTGTGTGCCCAGGACATACTTATTCCAGAAATCGTGAAGCCACTATCTCGCCATTTTTCTGCAAACAGACCCCAGAGGAGAGATGGTAGCTTCCCTAAAAAATTATGCTTTTTTCTGGAGCTCACGCATGGATTTATGTTTTGGATATTTCTTTTTTCTACTGCATAAATTTTCGGTTTACTTTTCGAAGAGTGACGACTTTGGGAGAAACATCAAAGAGTTGTTTCAAAATTTTACTTTGAAATGTTTAGTCTGAAAATCGCTTATCCAATCCTATATATTATAATATTTCTGTTGCCCTTTTTTTCAAATAATTCAAAACCTATTGCAATGGAAAAGGTATTTGGTACTAATAATTTTTTCAAATTCTGATACAGCATACTTTTCTTTTGTATCAAATTATGAAAAAGAATGGTAACTATTTATGATGTGGTCCATATTTGCCATTATTTAGTAATAATGATTGTTATTTAATAATGAGATCCAAAGATGAAGGTTCAACGATTTTTCTTCAATGAATTTCTACTGTTAACCGTTATCAGGGAAACATCAATAACGATGATAATGAAAGAATAAAATAACATTATCAAAGCTCATTTGAGGACGTTTTCAATATGGTTCGACGGAAAATGCATGTCATTTTCGATAAAATAATGATTGAAAAATATCACATATTTTGATTCATTTATAGAACTACCGCATTTACTTGTTATCAGCTTTGGTTTAAATTGTCCGAGATATTCATCAATCATCATCATTCACCAATTCGATGAAAAATACAGGTTTGTTTGCATTCAAACTATAGTCGAATCGGTGTAAAAGGATAAATTATTCTCTAACTGAACCGTTGATTGATGAAACCACATGAATCACTATTTTTTTCCCAAAATTGCATTTATTCTGTTTTTACATTCTAAACGAGTGGAGAAATGACAAGAGACAAGTAAAGTCACATTAAAGGTATATAAAATCTACCAGGTTACAAGAAATTTTAATCATTGATATAAAAATTAATCAACTTGATTTCAAGCTCTCAATATTTTGATTGTATTGACGCGTGGTTTCTTAAGTCAACTATTCAATTGCAATATAACGATAATAGAAAAAATAGTTGGGCCTCAAAGGACAGAGTAAAAGGATACTATATATGGTTTTATTTGGCTTAGTTATATTAATGCAAAGTTTAGAAGAAACTTTAGGACAATTTTGAGATGGATATCGTAGTTTTGAACCGCAGTCAGATTACAAGGATGACACCTGAGCTTACTATCTATGGCTAAGAACGGGTCATGAGCATTCTCAAATTCTTGCAGGAAACCCTTAAACAGTCTAGTGTAAACTCAGGTAGTATCAATACGGAATTGTGTCTTCAAAGTTTCAGCGCGAATTGTTCTATGGATTTCTTTGTGCAAGAAATCCCTGTAATTAAATGATTAACAGTCAATGAGAATTGTTTCTGTTATAACTTTTTCCCCATAGGTATTTTGGTGGGAAACTTTTCTGTTTACGTTTCATGGGTTTTGTAATAAATTTAAGTACCTTTTTTGTATATGGAGATGTTGTAAATAATAAATGCAACTCTTTTCAATTGAAGAAGTAAGACTTGGTACGAATCCTTTTCTTCGTTCACAGGAAGGAATTTATGAAATGAGTAGCAGAATCGATTCAGCGTCTGGACTTGTGGGAAACACAATTTAAAGGTACTACTATCAATTAATAATTAAGTTTTTAAAATTTTAACGCTTAATAGTTTATTACCATGTTTCTAAATAACTTCATTTTCTCCTTAATTATTTTTGCTAGAATTGGAAATTATTTATATATTTATAATTGTCAGTCGTCTTTAAAATCGTTACTAAAGATTTTATTTTAAATCTATTATGCCAAAATACCAGCATGTATTTAGAGAAGAACATATCGGTTATCTGACTTTTAACAATTGGACGAATATAATGTAATCAGATTCGTATCCTCGCTGGGAAATTTCTGTCTAAATAATCAAGATACGATAACTAAGAATTCACGTATAGCCTAACTTTTATTAATTCTGATGATAAACAGCAGTAGACAAAGCCATTCCATTGAAGGATTCCAATTAAGAATTTATGTTCATAAATGCATAGACATTAAATTGGGAGAGAGCTTTAAAATCAGATGCTGTGTAGCACAAAAATTGTTGCTAATATAAATTCACAAAACTGATTAGGAAAGAATTCCGATTTAGCCCACTGCAAACTTTAGTTTTCAGATTTTCACTTAAACCTTTGTAAACATCATTTGGCGTATGCTCTTTTACACTCTGAAATAAATCTCATTCATACTTGAAGAATTCTGTATAAACGTCTCAGAAGCTTTTCTAATAAATGGAACTGGAAGAAGATGCAGAAACAGGGAAATAGAAGGAAAATATTTAGTTCAAAGTATTTTTCCCTTTCCATTCTCAGTTTTTGTTCAGATATGTAACGCATAAATTTGCTTCTTTGGCTGTCAGAGTACTCGAAAATTGCTCTATTCTTCCTCCGAGAATGGAACTATATATATCTTCGTTATTCCGTCTGTAAAACTATTCCTATTCAAAAAATAGGAATAATACTATTCCATA